>JACEFZ010018914.1:82500-200533 GCA_014155875.1 Cepaea nemoralis | reverse complement strand
CACCCCCCCCCCCCCCCCCCCCCCCCCCCACCCCCCCCCCCCCCCCCCCCCCCCCCCGCCCCCCCCCCCCCCCCCCCCCCCCCCCCCCCCAAAAAAAAAAAAATTTACAGGAAATTTAAAAAGTGGCATCCAGGGCAAAACAAAACAAACAATTCATTAGAAGTTACTCTATCACATAGCTTCAAATAGTGAGTCTCCTTGGTGAAGTGCTAAAGCTGCCTTCTTCGTGCTCTGAAGGTTGTGGATTTGATTGCGCCTATGTCGTTCAGTTCACAAGTGCAAGCTTTATCTGAGACTCCTGCAGGTCCTTGCTGGAGCTACGAAGTTCATGCTTTGTGTAACGCTTTCAGCAGGCTGCCCTGTGGAAAGAGACCAAGATAGATATGGGATAAAACAAGGTGCAATGAAGTGGATCCCCTTATTTTAATGACCTCATATAGTGGTCTGCTGGCTTTTAAGAGTCAAGAACCTAGTTTTAGTGTTTGGAAAACTGTTACACATTCAAACTGAAATAATGGTATTGTGAACTTTAACCCTGTCAGATTTCTTTGCATACCCAGTCTAAGATTTAGTAGTTGTTGTTTCAGTGTTTCTTGATTTGCTATTTCAGGTGTTGAGACAAAATGAGTTCAGGTTAGAGCCAACACCTGGTTTAGTTCCGGGTGCTGTTCCCAGTTTTAAGATGAAAACACCAAGAGAGAAGTGGATCAAGAGACGAACTACAATCAAAGTTAGGGTAAGACTAGGTGCTACAAGTAAAGCAGTTCATGTTAACTATTGTATAGACTCTTGAACCTTCTTTTCTCCTAGAGATTTTGCGGCTCGGCCCTCCTCTTGCTGCTTATTGATGGCATCCTCCTGCTGCTGCTGCTCCTTGTCATCCTCTTCTTCCTCCTTCTGATTTTACTTTAGCTTCCTCTTCTCCTTCTTTTTGTTTCTTCTTCATTTATTTATTTATTTTCTTCTTTAGCATCATCATCATCTTCTTCTTCTTCTCTTCTTCTTCTTCTTCTCCTTCCTTCTTCCTTCTTCTTCCTTTAGCATCTCCTCCTCCTCCTCCTCCTCCTCCTCCTCCTCAAACAACTTCCTACTCCTCCATGTATCTGCAGATTTATTTCTATTTGATTACATGTTGTGGCAATCAATCAGTCAGTCTGTCAATCATGTTTCAGAACTTGCAGCCAAACCACAGAGCTAATGACGTGATTGTCTTAGAGAACAAGCCCCAGTTGCTGACGGCAAGGTTTATGTATGGGTCTCTGGATATTGCTTCTTTGTCAGGGGAAAAGGTGGGTGCACTGTGTGTAGGGCAAGATGGTGACTTTAGGCAATGATTTTGTAACTGTTATTGAATTAATAATCAGCTTTTGTTTTTAACTTCCTTAATGCATCTTCCATCTGCTATTATTCTCACATACCTAAATACATTGACTTGTTTCAAACTGGTTCCATTCACTTTGATGTTTTATTTGGTTATACATTTTATACCTTTGGTGTTTCTGTTGTTCTGATTAAGCCTTTTTCGTTTTTATTATTTGACTTTCTATTGGAATTATATCTATCATTTCTTGTAACTGTGTTTCACTTTCAGCGACCAAAACTATGTCATCAGCATAACGCCGGTAGTTTGCATTATGTCCACTAAGCTATGTATTCCTGGTATAGATTGTAACAATATAATTATAATTTCTCTGTACTAGTTAAATAGACCAGGTGATAGTACACAAACCAGTCTAACACCTTGTTTAATGTGTTGAAAAGTACCTAATTTGTTGCCAATTCCAATTTCTGTACTTTGTTGGCAAAACATGTTCTTTATTATTCTCAGATCTTTATCATCAATGTTTAACATTTCCAACACATTTTCTAACTGATACATAAAGCAAATTAAAATCTGTAATATATTTAATTCAAGCTGCATGGAGATAACTAATGCATAGAGTAAATTAATAGCTTTCATTGTAACAAATTCAACTTCCATTGTGCTAACTGATACAGAGAGTAATATAACACCTTTAATGAAGTTGATTGATTGATTGATTTAGGAATTGACATCACAGAATTCGGGGCATTCCCATAAGTGCTCCGTCCCCATCCTCAGCAGCCAGTGAAGAGTTCCAACACTAATAGTACCAGTAGCAATCTGATTATATGTCCGTCTCGCCTTTCCTATGAGCGTCGGCCAGATCCCCTCGTCACTCCTCGCTGCCTCATTCTTGCCAGACCATGGTAATCCATTTGCTCCTCTGAGGTGTGCACGTGCTCCCACAAGGCCGCAGCCACGTCTGCCTTGTCATGTATCAATACTCCACCAAGTTCTGCAGTGTCAGCCAATCTGTCCACCTGTTCATTTCCCAGAACACCGGCATGCCCCGGAGAAAATATCCAGGCGATGCTTGTCACCCGTGACCTCCGAAGCGAAGCAAGCCACTCCGCACGAAGCCTGCCCATCCTCACTCTCGTCAGCATGCTTTCTGAGTCAGTTACAATCACGATGTGTGTGTTTGTCGTATTCTTCATCCAGCGGAGAGCCGCAGTGACCGCCTCCACCTCCATTCTTAAGCTGGATGTTGTGGTATCATATGCCAGGCTCTCCTGCCCCAAACGTCGACCATTGGCTTTGGCTATGAACCCCCAGCCACTTTTCTCATCTCTTGACACCGAACCATCTGTGTAGATAATCACATCACCCGAGTGAGCATTGTCCTGAATTAATTGCTGGATTTCCACTTCCGTGGCCCCTGCTGGCCACTCCCTGCACTCCCGGCTTAATGTGATTATAACTCTGCACAATTCTGACTGCTCCGCTGGCACTCTGACCCACTCCTCTCCACGCCTAATGTTCTCCAAGGGGCACACCTGTCTGATCGTATCCTCTGCCTGAGCCATTCATGATTTCCCTCTTATCAGTCGCTGACCCTTAACTGCGTCCAGCGCCTCATGCAGTGGGTGGTCTGTGTCTGCAGCTACTCTGAGGTATGCCTTCGCCTGCATCACCTTGAGCCTACCAGCAACACTCGGCAGACCAAGGATGTAATGCATATACACTACTGGGGTGTCTCTAGTGCATCCCAGAATGATCCACATAGCTTCATTCTGTATGCGCTCTAACTTCACCAGCTGACTCTCTGAGACAGTGAGCAGACCTAATCCATAATCAATTACTGAGAGGATCAAGTGCCGGGAAAGTGTGAAAAGCATTCTCTGCTCTGTGTCCATTGCAGCCATAGTTTTAAGTGCACTGAGTCCCTTTTGAGATCTTGTCACAACCGTCTCCACATGGTCCTTGAAGGATAGGCTCCTGTCAAATGTTATCCCCAGATACTTCAGTTTGTTCTCTCTGCTGACATTTCTACCATCCATCGCGAGGCTTGGGACATCCGCTCTCACAATCCTGTTGTCCAGAGAGCACCACAAAACTGCTGCCTTTTCCGGATGGATGACAGCACTCATTTCAGTGCACCAGTTAATCACTTTGTCTACTGTCGCCTGTAGCTCCTGGGCTTTGCTCCCTATCTCTCCCCTGCCTATATGCAAGAATATCATCTGCAAATGTTAGTATTCTTCCAACCCCTGGTGCTTCTAGGTTTGCAATCTTGCTCATATACACATTAAAGAGCACCGGTGAGACTGCAGATCCCTGTGACAGTCCCGGGGTTAAAATATGTGGCTCTGAGGTCAATGCATCTAGATGGAGAGCAACCCGACGAGAATGCAGGACGGCTGCTATCCAGTTCACCAGCCAGGGATTGACCCCCTTCTCCATCAGTGCGGTCATCAAAATATCATATCAAACTCTATTGTACGCATCCTCGAGATAAAGCGCTACCGCCATCGTTTCCTGTCTACTCTGGAACCCCTCATAAACATCAAAGGCAAAAGTGGCTGCATTTGACCAGGTATCTTTTCCTGGCCTGTAGCTCCCCAGGCCTCTTGGAAGAAGCTTCCCCCTTTCCAAAATATCCTGCAGCTTAACAGCGACTATCTTCTCTAAAACCTTCCCAAATGTATTTTGAAGGGTGATGATCCTAAAGCCGCTAAGCTTTGACTGATCCTTTAATGGTTTTGGGAGAGGGAGAGATAGCTGTGCACCCAGTCCTGCGGTACTGATGCTGCCCTAATGCTCTGGTTAAAGCAGTCGGTCATCTCCTCCAGGTCTGCATCGCTCAAACCCCATCGGGCCCTGGTGCCGTGTCTTTTGCCTTTTTCAAAATGTGTTTAACATCTTCCACCCGTATGATGTCTTGATACTGCATATTCTTTGTGATGCCAGATAACTCCTCTCTAACTGCATCCCTGGTGTTCGCATCATTATGATTGGTCTGCTCTAAAAATCTCTAGAGAAATGCCTCCCCTTTCTCTTTGTCTGTTGTCACGCGCACACCATCTTCTCTATAAATTGTTCCCACTGTCATAGGCCTATCTTTTCTCTGCTTTAATGAAGTGAATTCAGTTAACGTAGAGCTAACTTATGACTTGTGTAGAGTACATGAATCACTCTGTGTAACAAGTTGATATATTGTAAAGAGTGTTTAATATTTTTGGTAGAGTCAATTAATTAAGATTGTGGAACACATTCACAAAATGAATATAGTATACTGGCAACTTTCATAGACTAGATTGATTACGTTTTGTTGAGTGAATCTCAATTAATAACACACATTAGTTTAAAAAAACTCACACATTAACACATGCTCACACACACACATGCACAAAGCTCTCACTCCCTCCCTCTCTCTCTCTCTCTTTTTCTCTCTCTTTCTCTCTCTCACCCCCCCCCCCCTTTTTTTCCATACTCTTTCTTAAGTGGCCCACAAGCTTTATAAAGTGACACACAAGCTTTCTAAAGTGACACACAAGCTTTCTAAAGTGACACACAAGCTTTCTAAAATGGCTCACAAGCTTACTAAAGAGGTTCACATTTCTGAAGTGGCTCACATTTCTGAAGTAGCTCACATTTCTAAAGTGGCTGATATTTCTGAAGTGGCTAATATTTCTGACGTGGCTGATATTTCTGAAGTGGCTGATATTTCTGTAGTGGTTTATATTTCTGAAGTGGTTTATATTTGTAAAGTGAGTCACATTTTTTGAAGTGATTGATATTTCTAAAGTGGGTCACATTTCTGAAGAGGCTCAAAATCATGAATTGACTCAAATTTCTAATGAACAATATGGAAAGCCACTTCTTATGGCTTTCAGAGTGACACTTTGTTTGATGAAGTTTTTGATTCAATAAAATGCATTGTACTGGAGGAAAGCGTGCAAAAGAAAGACAACAAATGAGGGAGTATGAATTTGATTCGTAACTCCTTCGCACACAGAGACACACAAACAGAGAAGTGGGAATAATAGATGATTCAGGGATCAGAAGATAACAACAATTAATTCAGGTTAAATGAAAGTGTGTTGGAGTTGTTCTAGTTACTGTAGGAGTTATTCTAGCCACTGAAGGAGGTTTTCTAGCCACTAAAAGAGGTTTTATAGCCGATGTAGGTTATTTTCTAGTCGCTATGTCATGTCACTCTGCCCCCCTCCTTTGTGTGTCCACTCGATACGATAGAGGGTCTTGATTTTTCAACTGACCCCAAGAGCTATGGAGACAATAGCCCAACTACTGGTAGGGTCTCCCATGTTGGGACAGGTCAAGGGTTAAGGATCAGAAATAGCAATGTACAAACTCTCTGGCTTGTAGGTAGACTGGGGATGTTCAAATGCTAGGTAATGCAATTCCAAAAACAAATGTACTGAGCCACAAACTTGACAAAACAGTGCTACACAATCTTATTTGATGATGTTGATGATGATGTTGCTTGTAAAGTTGACCAGTTCCACTTTCTGTTCTTTTCCCATTCTTTACTACCATTTCATCATTGTTGTTGTTTGTCAGTGTCATGGTCCTGAAGTTGTGTTTTACAACTATTGCTGCTACTCACTTCAACAACATGTCTGCTAGGTGGATGTGAATATAATGAAGCAGCCTCCCACGGGAGACTGGGTCCTCTTGGCATCCAGCACCACCGACAGCCATGGCAGATTCTCATACCTCATACCTGAAGCAGAGAGACTGGCCCAGGGCATGTACCCAGTCAAGCTGGTCGTGAGGTGAGATGTGATTTTTCTTACACTGTAGATTGTAACCACAAAGAGGGAAGAAAGCTCTTGAAACAGAAGAACTTTAGCACATATCTTCTTTTTTGTCAGGATCCAGGTCTGGAGCAGACATGGGCTACGATAACTCTGCAGTTTGATATTTTGATGGAGTTGATGCTGCTTATTTATTTGTTGTTCCCTTGTTGTTTACACTTTCCACAAACTTTGTTCTTTGTCTTCCTTGGCTTCTGTTGCCTAAAATGTTCCCATTTAAGGCTAATTTTCTATATTCCTCATATATTCCTGTTGAGATGCTTTATAAATTTCATTTTACTTTTTCTTATGATTTTAATGAGTAATACTTTTAGCTCTCAATATCTCAGTGATTATACTCTCTCCACAATATTCTCAAAATGTTTATCAAATCCACATGTCCACTGTCTCCAATTTCCCCACCCTTTCATTTCTCATTGTCTACCATTCTGATCTATACAGAAGAATAGGCTAAACACAAGTTTTCAGTAATAGGATTTTTCTACTTGATGTCATATTTCTGTTTTTCATGACATGGTGCATTCTTGTAAAATAATCTGTGAATATTGTGATTCATTTTTCTGTCTCTTTGTCACATATTCTGTTAGATGCCACAATGTATTGAATGCAATTGGCCTGTGTGGTTCTATGCTTTTGCTCTATATACAGCATAATGGACGTTGATTTTTGGGAAACCATCATGTATTCAGTTGTGATAACATGTAATTATGGCGTACATCATTACGCAAAGGTGCAGTCACTGCGAAGCAAACAGGACCGCAAGAGCTGTGAAAAAAATACTGGATAAGAAAACCACTGAAGGAGATCCTCCTCCTGGAAAGTCAAGCATTCTTTACCCACATTGTCAAAGAATATTTTGGGCCAAAATCTTAGTCATCTTAGAACTCACGGTTCCAAACTTTCAACCCCATTGGATGAAATGAATGGTCATCATCATACTGTATGGACAAACACCATCGTTTCTACATGCATATAATTATGCTTATTATAATGCCTTTTTCTATAATGATTCAGGGCCATATTCTATCAAGAAAAGCATTCTTCAAAATATGAAATATAGGATATTTGTAGAGAATATACATGTATATTCAAAGAAACTGAAATCATCACAAACATTAAATGCTTTGCTCCAGAAACAACAACAATGGATCCTACTCAGAAGAAGTCAGAAAGAGACAGGCCTAGCAAATGAATACAAGTAACATTGTTGAGAGCAAGCATGTTTCCTGCGGCAACATACGGATCTGAATAATGGACCACTTCACAATTACACTGGCATCTTGACAGATGATTATTTGTTACATTGTGCTTCGAAAAAGCACAATAACTACAAACCATGGCAGTAGTGAATGTGACTAATCAGACCGATTTGTGCTGTAAATGTTCATCCACAGTGGGTGCATGTGAACACATGGTCATTTCCACCATCACGCACAATCTGACATCTCACATGCTCAGTGTGTAACCTATCTGCAATCATTTTCTCCTTTGTCTTTATTCCATTTCTGATATTTCCCCTCCATGCAACACAATCAGCAGAGACTTGCTCCTAAGGTGCAATATCAATGCCTGTATCAATCATGTCCCGCTTACACACATCTTTGTATCATAGTAGAGGCTGACCCTGAGATCTCCTACCCATCTGTAATTCACCAAAATAGATGTCCTTTGGTATTCTACCATCATCCATCCTCCTAAAATGTCCTACCCATCTAAGTCTACGAAGACTGAGCATGGAACACGCACCGTCACACAACCTGATCTTTCCAATACTTCAGTATTTGAAATTTTGTCTTACCACTTAATACCAAGTATTCTTCACAGACACTGAATATGGAAGCTGTTTTTAAATGTTTCTCTTGGTGTGAGTAAGAGACCAGACTCCACTGCCATAAAGAAGAGTACTAAGGACTCTCCATTGCACAAAGCCTGGGCTGAAATGTATAGACCATGTGTTGCCCATGCAGCATGATCCCTCTCTCGGCTTGCCTAGTTCTCCAGAGGAAAGGTAACACCAATGCATCTGGAACAAGACAGCCTGCAGAAGTTGCCAGATTAGCAAAGCAATGCTGTAACTGCTTCACAACTAATAATGAAGAAAATATAGGTTTTTGAGCTTAAATTTTACAGAATAATGCATGGTACACAGAGGATCAAGAGGAAGAAAAATATGGACATTTTACCAGATCTGAATAGTGAAGAAAACGTGCTCATAAACTGGAACGTGTCTTGGGTAAGATACTGTGGCCAATATTAAATTATTAACTATCACAGTGGCTAAGGAAGAGCAGTGATGGAAGGCCCACATTAAATGTCACAGTGGTTAAGGAAGAGCAGTGACGGGAGGCCCACATTAAATGTCACAGTGACTAAGTGTGAGCAGTGATGGAAGGCCCACATTAAATGTCACAGTGGTTAAGGAAGAGCAGTGACGGGAGGCCCACATTAAATGTCACAGTGGTTAAGGAAGAGCAGTGATGGAAGGCCCACATTAAATGTCACACTGGTTAAGGAAGAGCAGTGATGGGAGGCCCACATTAAATGTCACAGTGGTTAAGGAAGAGCAGTGTTGGAAGGCCCACATTAAATGTCACAGTGGTTAAGGAAGAGCAGTGATGGAAGGCCCACATTAAATGTCACAGAGGTTAAGGAAGAGCAGTGATGGAAGGCCCACATTAAATGTCACAGAGGTTAAGGAAGAGCAGTGATGGAAGGCCCACATTAAATGTCACAGAGGTTAAGGAAGAGCAGTGATGGAAGGCCCACATTAAATGTCAGTGGTTAAGTGTGAGCAGTGATGGAAGGCCCACATTAAATGTCAGTGGTTAAGTGTGAGCAGTGATGGAAGGCCCACATTAAATGTCAGTGGTTAAGTGTGAGCAGTGATGGAAGGCCCACATTAAATGTCAGTGGTTAAGTGTGAGCAGTGATGGAAGGCCCACATTAAATGTCAGTGGTTAAGGAAGAGCAGTGATGGAAGGCCCACATTAAATGTCACAGAGGTTAAGGAAGAGCAGTGATGGAAGGCCCACATTAAATGTCAGTGGTTAAGTGTGAGCAGTGATGGAAGGCCCACATTAAATGTCTGGTTAAGTGTGAGCAGTGATGGAAGGCCCACGTTAAATGTCACAGTGGCTAAGTGTGAGCAGTGATGGAAGGCCCACATTAAATGTCACAGTGGTTAAGGAAGAGCAGTGATGGGAGACCTGGTTCCTGGAAGATGAAGCAAGGGTTAATCAGCTCGTCAGAAGACATATAGGACATGAGAGACACCTGGGGCAGGAGAAAGAGGAAGTGACAACAGATTGAGAATCTCTCTGCCAGGTTGTCATGATAGCAACTTCTGCAATGGCCCGGCTACATGACTTTACTCACTCCAGAAACAGGCCATGAGTTTAATTTATAGCAAACATTTAACTGACAATCCTAGCCTGCATAAACGCCTTCAGTTACAACCACTCCGCAAACGTCTGCTTTTCAATAAATCCTACTTCGGAATGCCCCAAATTACCTTTGGCCATTGTTTGAATATAATGCTAGACACAGTAAACGATTAAATATATTACACATTCCGAAGCCTAGGATAGACTTATACAAAACAAGCTTAACGTACTCTGCAGCTCAGCTGTGGAACAATCTTCCACATGAAATAAAAGACATCACCAATCCCTATACATATAATTGCAAATTATTTGAACACTATCTCAGTACAGATTACCTTTCTCCTTAATAATAGAAGTAATAATAATAATAAAACCCTAGTATGACAGCCAGTCCCCTTTTGGTAGGTCAGTATATGCCACACAGCTAATAACAAGTGCCACACCAGTTATTACTATTACTGAGTCGTATAGTATTGATTTTTAATTTTTCCACATGCCTTTATAATGCATATCTATGGTATATATATATATTGTTGCTGTTTTCAGTTAGCCTTGAATGATGTGTGAATAGTATAATGTATGAAAAAGAGTGATAAAAGGGCAGAATGTTAGACGGGCCTGCGTGCCCAATTCTTAACCCTTTCAAAATAAAGTTTTGTTGTTGTTGGTCATGATTTTTTTTTAATGGACAAATGAAGAATATTTATCATCATCATGTGGCATGGCTGATGGGAGTAGACAGTCATGGGTGGCCATCCCACACAAGTGTATTGGATCAGGTCTATGTTCTTGTCCTAATTATGCATGTGGCAAGTTATCCAGGTATTTTCACCTTGTCTTCCCCTTGTTCATTTCCCATCAAGTTTGTCAGTTGTCATTAACTTTTCAAGTTTATTTCTCCTCAAAACAAGCAAAACACTTGACTGCCTATGTTTAATTTCTCAATTCAATTTACAGTGTTTACTTGTGTCTTGAAAGATTGTCTCATTCTGTCTGTCTACAATATTCTTTGCATTTTCCTCAGAAACCACATTTCCACTGCCATCAGATGTTTCTCAGCTTGTCTGTGTATTGACTATGTTTAACGCGCATTCAGCAGTATTTGATCTATACGAAATTTAACACTTTAACTGATTTAGTGCCAAAAGGTAATATATCGTCAAATACGACTTATCATTTGGACCGAAGGGTGTTACATCGCCCTACTGGGGTCATCAAGTTATTTGTTTCGTTTCGCAGTATCTTTCATAATGTTAATGCTCAGTGAATGGGAATGGAAATCTACATTATAATACTTGTTTATTTGATTATGCACCATGTTAGTTCCAAACCTGCCTTTCTGTTTGGCACTAATTAGTTAAGTTCATTGCAATTGACACCTTGTTATTCAAAACAATGTTTTCCCGTAGTGAATTTGAATAACGAAGACACAAACCATAGATTGCACGATTTATTGCCTGGCATATTTCGCTGCATCTCGTCGGGTACATACTGCAGAAATCACACAACATAAAGTGAAATAACTAGATAAATCCTTCAATCTGAAATATACACATATTCGCACAGTAATGTTGATTGTCTACCATGATAATTTTAAACTGACTAACATGTCTTTCTGCTTGCACAAGGCCGGCTTACGCAGGTTGATCACTATGGCTTCAGCAAACCTTAACAACTGACTACTCTGTGTGTTGAACAACACACAGAAGGCACTGTCTCTTTCAACCACATGACCACTCTCGAGCATGTGTCTCGTGACCGATGAAGCAGGACTGTTCCGGTGTGTCGGCCTGCCTAGGCTACCATCTTCTGTGTGTAGTATCTTGTCCACCCAGTTCGGAATGTGTTCCAACACCCTGTTATGTAACTGTCACTCTGTTCTACCTATGTAGATGGCCTCGCACCTGCATGTAAATTGGTAAATACAATTCGATTTGGTGTACAGAGCTACAGGTTCTTTAACTGCTGAGGTGGGATCGGTGTGGTTTTGTACCTGATAACCGGAGTTGCAGCACAGAATGTTCGCCCGACTGCTGTGATGAGCCGGTCCTGCAAACGTTGCATTACGTCATCTCCTCGGAAGGTTAACTGGA
Organism: Cepaea nemoralis; assembly: GCA_014155875.1. Classification (NCBI taxonomy): domain Eukaryota; kingdom Metazoa; phylum Mollusca; class Gastropoda; order Stylommatophora; family Helicidae; genus Cepaea; species Cepaea nemoralis. The sequence goes on along the minus strand of JACEFZ010018914.1, from coordinate 188,913 downwards.
TGAAAACCTTGAGTTTAGGGACTATAGTTTCTTCTGGTTTAGGTTTGGGCTGTTGGCAGTGGCGCTTTATAAATCCTGTGGAGTACCCATTCAGGTTTAAGGCATTCTTCAGAGTTTCAAATTCTTCTGTCAGTGTGTCCTGGGTGCATATCTTCCTAGCATGGTCAAACGGGGCCCGTACCTTGTTATTCATAGATATGTTTTCGATCATGCTAAAGGTTAATTTTGCCATTTTAATTCTTATTCTAATGTCTACAAGGCATCTTCTATCAGATGTTATGGCTGTTCCACAATAATTGTACAAATTTATCTCTTTAATACTTATCCCATTTACTCAGATGTTCGTTATGATATAAAGTGATGACACCAGTCCCACTTTCAGTGCTCAGATTTTGTCACGTTATAGAGAAACATGTCAACACCAACCTCAGTTCTGGGGCTCAGATGTTGTCAGAATATAGAGAAAAGTGATGACACCAGCCTAACATTGACAGAGCAAGCCTTTATCAGGGTTCAGATAATATCGTATGGAGGTTGTAGTACTGAATCCAGCATACAGTAACTTAAATTTTCTTCTGTCTGTAATCGTCTGGCGCGATACATGATGATGATAATGTTACCAGTACCAGCATCCCTTGCAGTGCCCTGGGGTATGATGGGAAGCCGCTCTGGAAGCATGAATAAATAGAGGCGCGTGTCAGTTTCCCGGTCTCTCAAAACCAGACAACCGTGGCCGAAGGAGCGATTAGGTAGATCGCTGTAGAGATGTAGATACCATCAAATAGGGAGGCTTTAACCAGCCCTCCCCAGTCACTGGACTCTTGGTAGTGACCCCTGGCCATGTTTGTGGTTTGTAGAGCAAACTTGAGCCCCGGCTCTGGTTAATGTCGTAGGCCACTCACATCCCCTTCGTATACCTGTTTATGCGTGTTTATGCCACTATATCTCTGCTGTTAGGGTTATAGTTTTGTTATTCGTTATGTTATGGTTTCTCGCTGTATCTGGTCCCAGTCGACTTATGTGATGCGGGTGTCTTGTGTGGGTATTGAAGGTGCCCTTCGACTCAACTGAACATGATTGAGGTCTCACTGTCATTTAGAGACCGCCGCTGTAGTTAGTACTAGGCAGCAGTTATCTCTGTGGGATTTCAGATTCCCATTTCTGTATGTACCAACTGTCCATGAGTCCTGAGATGATTACAATAGAGAGTCCATACCTGCTGTTACCGTGGTTGTTTACATTGAGGTTTCTTTGTTGTGATGTCCTCGTTGGTTTGTGGAGATGGGTACCTAGTCATGTGCATAGCGATGTTAGGCAGCAGTGATTACTGTGGGAGCATAGGTTTCCATTTCTGTATATGTCAGTTATGTGACATGTCAAGATGCCTGTTTGTCCCTAAACCATGCAGTTCTGTCAATAAAAACCTAATTTTGTTGTTCTTAATTTGTTTTGTTTAGTCTGTAGTTTGTGGTGTAAACTCATTGATCCTGTTACAGTCCAGCAGTGTAATCTTCTGTCTGGGGTGTACAACAGTACATCCCCCGCCCTAAGAACTCCTGGAATCTTTCTGTCTTAATTCTACCCCTTTTCTTGTTAACAGAGGAGGATATACACAGTGCTCTTTCTCTATTTCTCCTTATTGTCCTTTTCTTCTCTGGCCCATTAAAAGTCAGTGTTGCGCTTCTTTGTCTTTGAGCACTTAAGTATAGGAAATTACACCTGTCCTTAATATTCCACCTCCTATGACATGTCTATTGTGGCCTCTTATTTCTACTACACTACTTTAACTTCTGTGAATGCTAATCAATACTGGCGAAGTTGTTACCCATTCAGTTTGTACCTCCATCAGGGGAGACCACACATCTGTGGACTGCTTCCTGACAGTGCTGCCACCAAAGACCGAGACTGTTGTCTTCAGCATCGATGGATCCTTCACAGCCAGTGTTAGCATCACAGGCAAGAATCCAAAGGTCAGGGCCGGAGCAGTTGATGTAGTCAGGTAAGTCAGGTTATGCCTTCTGGAGGTTTAGAATGGTCTAAAAAGTTTGATATCTGCCTTCAATTTTGAATGTGTTCGTTTCAGACCCAGCTCTGGGGTTATTATTGTTGCAACGTTTGATTTTTAGAACTAATGGTTTTTATTGATAAAATATGAGAATAGATGAGAATCCACAGGACAATAGAAATAGAGGAAAACCTAACAACACAAGGACAAGAAATTAGGATCAGAAATTAATAATATGTGGAGGACATGGGCAGAGCTGCATGGGATATCTAAGGACAGGATGGCTTGGAGTGCGTTTCATTGAGGGAGAAATAGAGGAAGACCTAAAAACCTACAGAGAAGAGAATTAGGGACAAAAATGGAATAATATGGGGAGGACATGGACAGAGCTGTATGGGTTAGCTAAGGATAGGAGGGCATGGAGAGAGTTTGATTGGGGGGGAAAGGGGGTGTCCATGACCCAGTGGGAATAAAGGGCACAAGAAGGGGAATGGTTTCTGTTGATGATTCTCCTCCTCTGGTGTCTTCAGTTGTGAGACCAGATACTGACCCATCTTGAATATGAGTGAAAATAAGAGGTTCTGTTATGGGTTGAACAATACCAGGAGATAATTGCCCATGAACTATGTATTATCCCTTAGTGTTTATTCTTACACTTTTATGTATGCAATTAGTTTTGGCACAGCCGTTCACCCCAGTCTCACACCTACATTAACAATTTCAGAAAATTAACAATTCAAAAAACAATTACACAGAATGTGAGATGAAATATGCATTTTCTCTTAACCGTTAACCATTACAAAAGAATAAACGACTCTGTGTGTTAAATATTAATGTACAAGTTCTTTGTAAATAATTCTGATTTGTAACAAAGGTACTAACATGTTATGGATATTTTATATGTAGATAGCACATAACTTGTGCAAAATTTGGGGACATACTTTTATGGTTACTCTTTCAGTAACAACATGGACAAATGTTCTAAAGCAAAGATCTTCAGGAGTCTGTTCAGAAAGATTATTTTCATATGGCAGAGAGCCTAACCAGCAGCATAAGGCACTATTGCATTTCAGACATATTGAAAATTATGCATAGTATACCTGTGCAGGCTGTTGGTTTGTCGAGAATCCTGTGTCTGTTCCACTTTTCACTTGGGGCAGTGAGGAGTATTTTGTGTGATATTCACTGGCACAGGAACGGAGCATTATGGCAACGACCCTTTGCCATGCAGTTGGAACTGTGACTAACTAACTAACTACAGAAAACTCTTAGCGTGTGGAATAATGACTTTTATCTTCTCCATTAAAAAAAATTGGGGTCTGTGATGTGATAGTGCCATCATAATTTGTAGGTCTAGCGCCAGGAGGAAGGAGCGGCCAGTCTTTCCCTCATTGTGACAAGCAACAACCCCTGGCCTCTAACCTTCGTCTGACAGTGTTCATGACATTACCAAGGAAGTTTGCTATCAACTTCACTATCACCCCCATCATCTTCTCCATACTTTGACTTTATTATAAGCTGTGCACAAAACTATTTCTGTGACCTCATAATGTTTACTCATATAATCTCCAAACTGTCATTATGTTTGTTGCTTGTTTTAACCAGTGTCACTTCAACCAACTTTATTTATATTTTCATACCAAACTGACATTACAGTTTCCGGGGTTAAGAGAAAAAATGAAATAACTAGAGAACAAGAAAGATGAATCTGGTAACATGACAGGTTTCATGTCAATGTTAAGGATGTCAAAAATCCTTCTCTTGTCATGTATGTTATTTAGTCTCAATATTAGGAGTGAAGTTTTCTTGTAAAGACATGACATCCGCCACAAGTTGGACAGTTGGTGGATCATGTGGAAGAGTTTTAGCTCTCAAGTTCACGGCAATGACATTCAAGTTGTCTGAGGTGTGACTAGAGCTGGCATCTTTCAGGCTAGGCTGGTGTAGAGACTTTCCTCTCTCCAAACGTTTCCATAATATTTTAGTTCAAAGGCACCAAGTTTCTTAAGTAGTGACTGTGAAATGGTCCATGACCGATATTCGTATGTTGACACAGGAAAGATGCATGTTCTCAGAATTTTAATTTGAGGTCCAGAAGATTTGTTAAATGAATGTTAGTCATTACCAGTGAGTATTTTTTTTCTCTTGAAAATCCAATGTCAGGCAGTGGCAAGACCGTGGCTACTTGATTCTGTATGTGTCGGCGAGACCAGACTTGCAGCATCGGAAAGTGGTGACCTGGCTAGCACAGCATAACTTCCCTCACGGCATGGTGGCCTTCATGGACGGCCTGTTCAAGGACCCACTCAGGCAGAAGTACAATTACATCAAGTCCTTGCAAAGTGAGGTTGGTAGGAAGGACTGTTGCATGTTGTTCTAATTGGTTGTTTGTAAGGAAATGTCCTTCCTGAGATGAATGTTGTGAATACCATGAAGGTATCAGGTTTCTAAGACAAATGTTATGAATACCTCGGACTACCAGAGTAACTAACAACTGTGGCAGTGAATTATGGGACGTGAATGAATTAAATTAGGAAGAATGTGACAGCAACAGAAATGAGGCTCATGAATTGATTGTTGTGAATATCTTGGGTTGCCAGAGTAACTGACAATGATTACCAGAAAGTGGCTAATTAAACTAGAACATTGTATACAGCTATAAGAAGGATACAAACAGTGTTCTTTTGTCATATCATGAGAAGAAAGACATGGACAACAATGTGGCAACTGGAATATCAATAGAAGAAGAGACAGACTGAGAGAAATGATACTTGATAGACAGAGACTGTGGCATGGAAGGAATATCATCAGCCAAGTTTGATCCAGACCACCAATGGCATAGATCTTTGGAGAGACAGAAAGGCTTACACCAGTTGGCAGAGCACATGATGATGACGATGGTAAGAAAAATATTTACAGATTCAAACAACCCGTGGATCATAGAGGAACTAAAATGGAAGCATCGGTGCTCAATGTCCCCTAACATCGTAGTGTGTCACAGGGCAAGAGATCTACTCTCCATCAGAAACTGTGAGTGCCTTGCTCTGCTCAGCTGCAAAGTGTTCCCTTATTCAGGTGGATTCTCAGTTTCCTGAACAGATTTTGAAATGCTCTTATACATTGCCCAAGTATTCAACCAGGAGCACAATTAAGTTTCTCTTCATGGGGCTAAGTTCATAGAAATGTTTCTCATACTCTCCACAACTTTAGACAGGAAGTAGAGCAAGAATTAAAATTGTATTGCAGAAAATTAGAATTTTGATGTCAGTTTGATGGTATCTCTCAAAAATTAACTCCATCTCTCATAATATAGGTCATTAGAGTACCACCTTTGAACTGAATTCCGTTTTATGAGGTTCCATATGTGTCTCTTGCCAACATCTGTTGTTACCATGTTTGAACTGTTATTTTTTTATGTTTTATTACCAACATTTGAACGATTATGTTTTATATTTTACTACCAATATTAAGGGGGCTGAGTGGTCTCGAGGTATGGCGTCCGCCTCGATTGCTGGAGGTCCCGGGTTCAAGCCCCAGTGAGGGCCAGGATTTTTTCATGTGGATTTCTAGTAACAAAATTTCCCCTGGTCTCTGGGTAGTTAGATCGGACTCCCGTGTGTATTGCTGTGCACGTAAAGAATCCCTTGGCAGTTGGAAATCGAAAAAGAGTAGCCTAGCGGTGCTGCCGGGCAAAATTTTGAGTTTAAAATCTACCCAAAGTATTTCAGGATCCCCATCGGTGCTACAGAGTTTGTGCACTGGGCTGAGATTCTATTTACTCAGGCTTGAGTTAGGAGTAGAACGGAGCACTTGTGGGTTACACCCATGTGCCGTGATGTTGATCCATAGACTAAACTACCAATATTTGAACTGTTATGTTTTTTGTTTTACCACCAACATTTGAATTGTTATATGTTATGTTTACTACTCACATTTGACTGTATATCATTCTTTTATCATTCATTATCATTATACTCATTATTTCATTTAACTGTATTGATTCTTTCAAGAATGATAGCTTCTTAATTTGTTAACCTCAGAAATCCATAACAAAGACTGCTTAGGGATCACATTCTGTAAACTTCTCACATTCACATAAAGTTAGCCAAATTTACTTTTTTTTTTACAACAAATATTTTTAGAACATTTAAACTAATTTTTAAAACACTTACTTTTAATCTCTACACTGATAAAAATGTAAATGCACAAATGAGATGTGTCTGTACAAACAGACAGGCTGGCATAAATAAATGTATTCCACATTAACTATAATATTGATTGTCCCCAGGCTCAAGTTGAGCTGAAAGCTGCCTATGGCTCCAGCAAGGATATTAGCATCTACAAAGAACTTGGGTTACAACCCAACCAAATCTTTATTGTTGGCAAAGTTTCCAGAAAACAGCACGGGCAAGCTCAGGTATCCACCATTTTGTTGTTCTTTGTGATTTACTTTTGCTTTACGTCTGTATCACATGTCGGGTAATGTGCGTGCTCTGGTGTTCATTGGTTTACATCTTGAGTTGTTGCTATTGTGAATCCATTGAAAGAATATCCTAATAATGCCAAGTTAATGTAATTGCAGTGTAAAAGCAATTCCAGTTTACCACATGATAATTTATCTCTATGAAAATCTTAGACAATAAACAACAAAAATCTTAACTAGTTTGAATTTCAGTAATAAGAGAGAAGATGCTGGACACTTTGACATCATACCATTGAGGAACCTCAGTATAATACAGGATAGACAATACAAGAGGCAGAGGACTGAACACAGATATGATATAATTACCATCACCTCACGGCATAAACAGATATAATTACCATCACCTCACGGCATAAACAGATATAATTACCATCACCTCATGGCATGGACTACAAGAAGAAGTAATAAGATAATCACACTGCTAAAACTGACATTGCCCTGACGAGATAATATTTAGTCAAAGATGTAAGTGTGCTTTTCATCCATAGTTGACAAATAAAGTAAAAACATTCTATGAAATTGTCGCTGCTTCATGCTGTTCTGTATGAGAATTATGTCCTGGCAATGCTGACCTGTGTAACTGACAAGATATATACTCTCTATTTAAGGTGTGCAGACGTGTCACCAACTGCCCACGTGGGTTGTCCTTCCATCCAGATTATGATAGAATACCTCCAGATACATCCAAAAAAATATATTTTCATACATAGTTTCTCTCTGGCCTCTCAAGGCAGAAGTTTCCAACCCAGACCTTGAAGCATGCACTGTATGTGCTCTACCAGCTGCCCGACTAATGTGCTTATGATTCTCACTGTGGCATGGCAGTGTACCCTCAGCTTGGACAAGTCATCAAGCTCATGAAATAATTTAGTTTATATCTGACCAGTGTCTACAATGAAAAGGTTGCTAAGAACTGAGGCTAGAAGCCATGTGCTATACATGGCCATTCTTTTGGGAGAGTCCAAAAATCTGCATGTCTGGATCTCAATACTTCTGCAGTAAAATCATTAGCTTATTAAAATGTGATACTTTTGCATATATCATATTTTTCCTTTCATTCTTTTCTTTCTTTTCCTTATTCTTAAACATGTCCTCTACAGTACCGGAGACAAATAGAAACACTATCAAGGTTTTAACTTGATCAAGGGCAACTCCAACTGCACCTCCAAGATGTTGCAGATGGGGGAAACACAAGAGTGGGGCAAATGCATTTCATTGGACCAAGTGTCACTGGAACAAGTGGACAACTATGCACTTGAGCAGAGCAGGGCGCTTGTTCTGGCAGACAGAAAGTGCTGTTAAAGATAAAAGATGGAAGTTACAAATCACTCACATGAATGTGGAAAGCAATTATAATTCCATTATACCATTACTCCTACCCCGTTCAACCTCAGAAGATAAGTTATATTAGGGTCAGTCTCTGGCTCAGATTAAAAATACTATGACCGAGTCAGCCACAAATAGGATACTAATTTTTTTTTTTCACTTCTCAGCCATTTGGTTAGGATCAAAGTGTAGTATATGCACTTGATCTGCCAAGTGCCACCAGCAGAGGTGGTCATCCAAACGACACACAGGGACGTGGAACCTCACGGTGCGGCTCCGACCCCTGGGTAACCGCGAGCCCTTATTATATAAGAAAAAATAAGAACAATTTATTTTTAATTTTAAAAAATAGAATAAAAGCTTTTTTGGGGTCTGTAATATTTATTGAACAGACTGCACTAAGTACAACAGAATCAAAGATCCACTGAATGTATGCATTGTAACCTCTACTCTTTTTGCAGCCATAAGCTCTCTCTAGCTCCTTGGAGCAAATAATGGGTTTAGTGTGGCAGTGAGGCACACCCGGAGCCAATCCAAAGTGCTTGTAGGCCCTGCGAGCCTTGCGTGGACCCTGAACCAAGGCAGTCTTCTGTCCCTTGGGTGCTTGCAGAGCAAGTTGCTCAAAGGTCAGAATCTCACCACCTGCTTTCAGAATGCGGTCATGTGCAGTCAATGATGCACAAGACACACACATATAGTTGTGGCGGTGCATGGATGCGCATCTCATTGATAATGGCTCCAGTAACCACAGCAATCTTGTCTTCATGACCTGGCTTCTTCATTAAATGGACCAGCTTGGACACTGCTCATAAACAGGACCACCTTGTTAGTTGGCATTGGTAGGCCTGGCCAGACAGTGGTACAGCTTCACAAAAAGTCATCCTCACTTCCTGGCTCGGTCCTGCATACCTTTCTGTCATATTTGTGGCAAATATTAATACCCAGTATCTGGACTATATAAGAGAAATGTTCAGGAATTTCTTACCATTCTTAATAATCTAACATAACTGTACATTTTTAATCTTTATGGTTTTCATATTTGATTTTCTCAAAGATTTGCTTTCATTTACACTCAGATTTTGTCTGAAGGCTACTCTGCACATCTCGTTCAACTGACCTCCCCTGGATTCCTGAGACCAGCTGTTGGATGTGCCAAGTCATTTCTTCTACGATCCAACTTTCGTCTGTCCACATACGAGCATCAAAGGAAAGACGGCAAGGCATCGGCCTGGAGCTCCGTCACAAATCCTCCGGGGCATATTAGTGCAGGGTCAGGGTTTAAACCCATACCAACGACTGGAGACAATACCTCAGCAGTGATGATAGTCCAGGATTTCTCATCTGGCACCTGAATTTGAAGATTCCCACAAAGCATGCTACGCACCATTTAAAGGGGCACCCAATTTGGCCTAGAAATACGAGCAACTGGTTTAAAGTTTAGTTTTTCATTCTTCATCAAGTGCTGTACCAGATGACTTCAGTGATCATGACTCTGTATAACTGGTGGTCTCTAGAGCTGTTTATCAGTCCAAGTATATATTTATAAGTTATATAGAAATTTAGCACAACAATTATGAAAAGAGAAAGTGACAAATAAATAAATTTTAAAACAAACTAGGAGTGAACAGGGAATTACAAAATGAGATTAAGGTTTAACAAAACAATAGTTTAGCCACATTAAAAGATAACAAGGAGCAGTGTAACACAGTGGCTATAATGCTTGCTTACTAGCCTGGTTGTCACCTCTACTACTGGGACTCTTTGCTGGCTATTGAAGATGGGGACAGAGCACATATGGGAATGTATCAAATGCTGTGAGGTTGGTTCTTGACTCAGCTCGACTGGCCTGGTTGTCATTTGTTCAAATCCCCAGCAAGGTATATTTTGACAAATTGACATGATCTTCCAGGTTGACCCAGATTAAAGTGTTTACCAGGAAACGTCCAATAGAGATAAAGGCAGCCAGTGTGACACTGATCACATCACCCACTGGTGCCCATTTATCTATAGAACTATTGGGTTACCACCATATGCCCAGTATACCTAACAGGCATGGATAAGCTCCTACATTTTGTTGTTCTTTAGCAGAAACTACCTTGCTGAACAAGTTGCTGCAAGGAAAGATTACGGAAGTTCAAGTATGAAGCAGTTTTTTATATAGGGAAATAACAGAGAATGATGGTGAAAGTTCAAGAAGTAAACAGATGTTGACATGGGGAAATAAAAGAGAAAGATGGTGAAAGTTCAGGAGGTAAACAGCTGTTTACATGGGGAAATAACAGAGAATGATGGTGAAAGTTCAAGAAGTAAACAGATGTTGACATGGGTAAATAACAGAGAAAGATGGTGAAAGTTCAAGAAGTAAACAGATGTTGACATGAGGAAATAAAAGAGAAAGATGGTGAAAGTTCAGGAGGTAAACAGCTGTTTACATGGGGAAATAATAGAGAATGATGGTGAAAGTTCAAGAAGTAAACAGATGTTGACATGGGTAAATAACAGAGAAAGATGGTGAAAGTTCAAGAAGTAAACAGATGTTGACATGGGGAAATAACAGAGAAAGATGGTGAAAGTTCAAGAAGTAAACAGCTGTTTAAAGGGGAAATAACAGAGAAAGATGGCATTGAAAGTGATTATCTGACTGTAGCATGATGGCAAGAGACAAAATGCAGGAGGTATATCTCACTGTCCTTTGATGTGAAGATGACAAGTGGCCTGACATATCCATGTCATGATGCTAGCCTGTTCTGTATTGTTTCATTCTGCTGTTGCCTGCTTTCCAGTGAATTCCACCAGTTATTTTAATGTATTCTACCAAATGTCTTGCTCTGATGCAGTTCGGAGGTTCATCATGGCAGAATATCAAAATAATGTTTTCCCGTAGTGAATTTGAATAATGAAGACACGAACCATATATAGTACGATTTATTGTCTGGCACATTTCACTGCATCTCATCAAGTACTTACTGCAGATGTCACACATAAAATTTAAAAATTAAGTTGCATGTCCTTCACAGGACATAGCAGTCAACCCCAGCATGTTTGCTGTTCGTGATTCCTGGGCAAATTTTACGTTCAGTAGTTTGCCATTGCTTTCTGAACAACCGGCTCCTACACGTTGTTCGAAAAAACCAGCTGTGCTGGTTTTTTCGAACCCGGGTATACGGGCTCACATACCGTGTTCGCAAGCCCTTAGCCACAGAGACCGCCAACGTAGAGTAAAATAATTAGATTATATGGTTCCTTCAGGGTGGCTGTTTGAGAATGAAAATTTCATTCCACCCGGAATGCCCCTAGCAAATGTATTCTTATTCTCATTTATTATTTACACCCTCTCACAAATGTGTGAACATGTGTATATTTCAGCTTGAACGATGAATCTAATTATTTCACTCTACTTTGTGTGACATCTGCAGTAAGTACCTGACGAGATGCAACAAAATGTGCCAGGTAATAAATCGTACTATATATGGTTTCTGTCTTCGTTATTCATGGCAGAATAGTTAAGCCATCTCCAGTATCTCAGTACAGACTACATTCATTCAGCACGTGCCATGCCAGTAAGAGTGGGCGGTCTTGTTTCACCCATCTTACATGATCCCCAGAGTCATGGATCAGCTCTGCGTTCTTGTCTCTATCATGCGTTGTGTTGAACCCATCCAGATATTTACTTCTTTGCCTTCCTCTTGTTCTTTTCCCTTCAATCTTGCCAGTTCTCACAAAGTTCTCTAGTTTATTTCTTCTCATAATGTGTCCAAACAATTGTGACTGACCGTGTCGAATTTCTCTAATCAGTTTGCAGTATTCATTTGCCTCTTGTAGGACTTGTTCATTGGTTTTTCTGTCTGTCAACGGTATTCTTTGCATCATCCTCAGAAACCACATTTCCACTGCCATTAGATGTTTTTTTTAGCTTGTCTTCTCATTGTCCACCTTTCACATCCATACAAATGTAAAGGTTCTATGTAGCACATCAACACTCTTTTTCTCATTGCACTTGACATCTTTTTATAGTCAGTATATTTTCCATTATTGAGAGACTTCCAGTCCCCAGCATGGTGGTTAGGCATTGAACCGCTACGGCCTCTGGAGTATTTATCTTTGTGGCTGCGGTTTGCATTCGCATTTTCCTCATGTTGGACTGGTAGTATATGGTTCCGTCGCCCTGCTACTGAGTGAGTGCATGGCACGACTCTGTGAGCTGTGAAATTCATGTGGAATGCTTTTACATCTGTCCGCGCTTGTTTGTACAGTGAACTGCATGTTCGGAACAATGGCTACCGGCTGTTGCCGAATTGACTGATTTGCCTTTTCAATTCACGAGTGCATTTTTCAGGAGACTCCTGGGAGTCGACACTGGAGCTATGGAGTTCATGCTTTGTGCGGCAAATTCGGCGGGTTGTCCTGTGGAAAGAGACAGAGCCATGTGAGAAAACCCGGGTCAATGAAGTCTTTCTGGTGACTGCCGATTCTATCGACGATGAACTGTAATTTTCATGGATGACTTTTGTGTTGGCATTCTAGCGGCAGCATTATGCACAGTGTACCTGTGCGGGCTGTTGGCTTGCCGAGACTCCAGTTTGTTCCACTTTTCACATTGGACAGTGAGGAGAATTTTGTGAGATATTCACTGACACAGGAATGGAGTATAATGGGGACGACCCGTTGCCGTGAAGTTGGAACCTCAACTAACTAGCTAACTAACTGTATTTTCTATTTTGCACAAGGCTACCTTTTGCCATAGCAATTCTTGTTCTGATCTCCTCAAGGCACCTCCCACCAGATGTTAAGACTGTTCTGAAATAGTTGTTTAAAAAAACTTCTTTAAGAATATTCCCATTTATTTTTATATTTCATTGTGATATTTCTTTCAATCATAATCTCTGTCTTCTTACAATTTAATTCTAACCCTAGTTCACTGTGTACAATAAACGTATCTACTAAATGTTGCAGATCCTGTTCATTGTCTGCAATCAATACTGTATCATATGCATATCTAATGTTATTGATGTTATGTCGCCCAGTGTTGATTCCTCCCATATCTTCTACATTTCTAAAACAAATATACCTCTGTAAAAAAGAAATCCTAGTGTACTAAGCATTCTCCTGTCTATTGTATGGTGTATAATTACGTTTGCATTGTATTATTCATGAGTCATGCAGTAATGATTTTTACAAAGTTCTTAATCATTTATATTGTATATATTATTATTGTTGTTGGTGTTGTTATCAAAGATTAGCCTTATAATGAATATATGAATGAAGGAATGCCTGGAAGCAGAGAGACTAGGCTGGTAGATAGCATGTGATACTAGCCTGTGTGTAAATTCTGAATCCTTTCAAAATAAAGTTTATTGGTTGGTTAATTCATTTGTTTTCTCTCTCTCTCTCTCTCTCTCTCTCTCTCTCTCTCTCTCTCTCTCTCTCTCTCTCTGTCTTTTCTGTACTTGTCTGTCTGTCTCGTTCTATCTTTCTCTGTATCTGTCTGTCTCCCTCTCTACCTCTATGTGCCTGTCTGTTTCCATTTATCTTGCTCTCTCTCTCTCTCTCTCTCTCTCTCTCTCTCTCTCTCTCTCTCTCTCTCTCTCTCTCTGTTTACGTTCAGTATTTTGCTATTGCTTTCTGAACGACAGCATCCATACCATTTTGTAAAAATCCAACGCAAGGCAGTCTGCTGCCAAGTTGCCCGCAGCTGTGTTTCAAACGCTGATAAACAGGATTACCAACTGCGCGCCTATAACACCTTTGCCGCGGAGCCGGCAGCAATTCATATATTCAAACATATCAAAATAATATAGCAGTTTCACAATCCTGATGTACGGGGTCCGAAGTCTGCTACCGGCCATTACAAAGCAATTCGCTGTACAGAGAACAATGGCCAACTACCGAAGGTAATCTTGCCTTGAAAATTACAAACAGCCAGGCTGTAATGGCAACAGTGAATGCACTAACTAAACTTACACAGATTAAACTAACAAATCAGGAACAACACAAAAAGCTCTTTATTCATCAAATTCTACAACTTCAGTGACAACTATGTTCATACAAACATTGGAGCATAAAGCCAAATACTACAGACCACTGCAGTCCAAAATCAAACATTAACAATGGGTGGTTCCTAGCAAATACTGCCCCATCTTCTTCTTCCTCCCCCCGGGCCTAGTCTGTAGGGTACACCAAGTACCATAACCGATTGCTTAACATCTAAACCGTTAGGCCGACACATCCGACTTCTGCGGTCAACAAATGCCCGCAGAAGTCGGATGTGTCGGCCTAACGGCGCAAGAACGCAGCTCTGCTGTAAACAGGCACAACGCAGTCACATCCGAAAAAAAAAATCCGGATGAACGCAGAAGAAGAAGAAGAAACATCTAAACTGGGTAGAATGTGACACTTAACAACAGCAAAACACCTTGACATAGGAGACAGGCACAATTGAAACACCACCAGAAAGTCGGTGATTAGCCACTCGCTTAACTGCACCGAAAGCTGCCCACAAATCAACTAATTAAACAGTGAAAAACTGCAACTTTCTTTGCCGTGGTGCAGATGGGCCGACAAAAACATAACAGGACTGCCAGATTGCCGTTGTTTTGCTTTTACCGGGTGGTGGCTAGACTTTTACAATACAACCGGCCAAATTTGAAATCTAATTGTGGCACTGTTTCATATATGTGTGTATGTATGAGAGAGAGAGAGGCGGTTAGGGAGCTTCGCTGACAGTGACATGAGCGCGGTCAGACGAGGGTTCTATTTCCTGCACTCGCCATTCGCTATGTGAGTAAAAAACAAGTTATTCCCTACGTGCTCTCAGGCCTAGGAAATGAGTTGAATCAAGAATCGACTTGTCGCACTCTGGACATTCCCATACGTGTCATGGTTAGGACGTCACGCTGACAGTGGCATTTAGTTATATACCAGCTCTCGTGACTGGCTACGGGAGGGACAGACTCCTCACTCTCAAGTCTACACACATGTTAAGGTCATAACACTTCACATACCCATAGCCGTCGCTTGCTATGGGACTTGGTCCCACTCCACACCCCCCCCCCTTTTCTTCCCTTTTTTGTTTGGTCAAGACACACAAATGGCTAAACATAGAATCCGCGTCACATGTTGTGTGAGGTCAGTATTCTAACTTCTCCTGCCACCCGCGCCACAGATTCAAAATGTGCGTGAAACGATGACAATGGCCTCCAGAATCAGTAGATTACTTTCCAGTACAACCAACGTCTTCTACTACCCTTCTGTAAGTGCCTACCAATACTTGCGATTTAGCTTGTGTTTTATGTCATGAATTTCTAGCGTTTACCAACGGTTTATATCCCGGCTCGGTTAGGCAAATGCGAGCACTCCAGGTGTGGATGTTTTGCTAATGTCGTCTTCAGTTGTGTGTTACTTGTGGATGATCACTTCTTTTGTCTCTTAATCTATTTTCCATTACCCACAATCCCCTACAGACAACGCTTTGAATAGTATGTGAGGTCTATATTGCCCTCTTCCTCCCTCTCCGCTAACTGCAGCAGATATCTTCGTGATTAGAGGGCAATAAATACAGGAGCTGGTGAAAAAATGCATTGACCTGATCTCACATTTTTTTCTTCTTCTTTTGTCCAGCTGCTTGTGTCGTGAGGCGTCGCAGAGAGGAAGTAATGTTCTGTGTTCCGTTTGTCTTGTTGCTTGTACTAACGTCATATTTAATGTCTTCAGTGTCTCTTCTATTTCATCTAGCCAAAACGCTTTGTGGGTTTTCCTCTCGAATTGCATCCCGATGTTCTCACGTAGAACGCTCTAGCGCTGGTTGACCTTGTTCCATTCTATGTAAATCTCCGAAGCTTTTAATGTTTTGGTATTCTATAAAGTCTGTAATCAGTGTTATCCCTACACTTGTTCTAAGTTTCTCATTTGTCTCTTTTCGTGAGTCTCCGTGGCGAAGTGGTCAAGCCATCTACCTCGCTCTCCGAAGGTTGTGGGTTTGAATCCGGGCTAGGTCTTTCAGCTCACGAGTGCATTTTTCTTGGAGAATCTTGGGGGTCGTCGCTGTAGCTACGGAGTTCGTGCTTTGTGCGACGCTTTTGGAAGGCCGCCCTGTGGAAAGAGACCTAGCTATGTGGGATAAAACGAGGGGCGATGAGGAGATAGAATGTAGTATACATCTTGCAAACCACCGCATCGCTGTTTAAACTTCCCCGCACTACCCTCCAGATAGCAACAACGCTAACAACCACCACCATCATAATCAAATTCAAATTTGAAGAATGATGAATTAGCGCCGATAGTTTAGAAGAAGGATGAAATTTGCATCATCCTTGCTTGCGTTCGCTGACTGTGCATAAAGTCCTGTATGTCGGATGACGAAATCCAATTGTCCAACATCAGTGTGATGTCATACCGGACTGAGGTTTGCGTGAGTATCCGTTGTCCCATGTCTGGCTTATTGGTGTGCAGCCTGGTGGTTCCTCGCCGTACAGGCAGATACTTTCCGACTTCGGAAGAATCAGCTATCCTACTACGTTAGCCAGGACCCCGAAGGGACCCGTTGCCTAGGACGCACGACTAGGGTGTGTTAGTAGGTCTTGGCCAGTATGCAACCTGGCCCTGGGGCCTTGGAAACACATCTGCGTCCCTGCATCATCCTAATTTGAAAGCGGAGCGCTGATTTGGATTTGATACAACAACGTTCTAATTGTTCCCGAAAAGGAGCTCTGCCATTGGTCACGACTCGACAAGACACCAGAGCCCAAGCTAGGGCGGACTGGAATAAAAATGGAAAAAGACCGGCAGAAGTTCAGTGTGTGAGAATTAAAATCCTTCAGCAATCGCTCTATAGGAGACGGCCCACTGGTTTCCTCTACGTAACAATATCTGAAGTTTAAACAACTTAACAGAGGAAAAGAGAGAGAAGTGCCGGCCTATTAAGCAGACAGGAAACTGGGAAAATCAAAGCCTAGTCTGGAGCCTGAAACCTGATTGCGTTATGCTTGAAGAAGACATTCAACTATGTTGAAGGTAGTGGTTGGATCCATACCGATCCAGGTCTGACTCTTGATGGTAGCTCCTGACTGGGGTGATGATCAAGCCTCTTTTTTGAAAGTACTTACAGGCAAGAAGTCATCCAACCACCCCCCCCCCCCCCACACACACACACACATACACCCCCCCCCCCCCAGGTAAATCTGTATCGCCTTGAGGAAATCAAGGGAACTTTAGCTTGTACCTGGAAGTGAAGTGACAACTCAACCATCAACCTACCTGATCCAGAATGACACTCACACTGTAGACCAACTGTAATTAAATGGACATAACTATTTATATAAGTGGGTTCCACATACTTTAGAGCGGAGAAGAGCTAGTTCTTGATCAAGACTTTTGATTATTAGAACTCCATTGACAGATGTGTATTATTTGTTCATCTGGGAAATTGGGGTTTCTATTTGTGTTTATTTCACAACCAAGTGAATGATTGTAAGATTAATAGTGTACATAATACTTTTGGACTGGATGATAATTTGTTTGATGAAATGGCCAAACCTCAAACCCAGCTTGTTGATTAATGAAATGTTTCAAATATGTCATTTCCACTCGTGAGTGTTACAAGAACTCATTGCGGGTTTATAACATCATTGTTATTAATTAATATACCCTATATATTAATTAAGTAGCCGAGAGCAGAGGTTCAAGGAAACTCCACAAGAGTATTATTGTTCAAGGAAATCTTTTCCTTGTTCACCTTTGGGACTTCCTTGGTTCTCCTGGACTCTATTTATGAACTCAAACAATTGAGCCACTAAAGCCTAATATAATTACAACGGGCAGGATCACATTGGGATAGAGGAACTTCAGTTTTCCTCTATCACTTTGAGACTTGTTCAAAAACATCCGACATAGAGAAAGACAGACAGACAGAGAGGAGGGAGAGAGCGAGAGATGGTGACACACAGACAGACAGACAGACAGAGAGGATAGAGAGAGCGAGAGATTGTGAGAGAGAGAGAGAGATAGTGAAAGACAGACAGACAGAGACGAGGAAAGAGCGAGAGATGGTCAGAGACAGAGACAGAGAAAGAGAGATAGAGCAAGACAGACAGTGAGGATGGAAAGAGCGAGAGAATGAGACAGACAGAGAGGATGGAAAGAGCGAGAGATTGTGAGAGAGACAGGCGGAGAGAGATAGTGAAAGACAGAGACGAGGAAAGTGCGAGAGATGGTGAGAGAGAGAGAGAGAGAGAGAGAGAGAGAGAGAGAGAGAGAGAGAGAGAGAGAGAGAGAGAGAGAGAGAGAGAGAGACAGTGAGGATGGAAAGAGCGAGAGAAGGAGAAAGACAGACAGACAGACAGATGAATGTAAGGATATAAATATAGGGTATGTTTACATTAATGAAACTGGCCTTGTGACGAGTCATCTGTGAATGTGAGAAAGGGTGAGACAGCAAGCTTGGGAACCTGTGAATTGAGCTTGGAGGTGCGTGATACTTCAGGTGTGCAAATGGACTAAGTGATTCGTATCAGAGCAAATATCAGACCAGGTCACGGGTCACCGAAGAGTTTAGTGAAGTAGACGACTTGGATATTCGAAATAGGATGTGCAACAACCTCAGGTTTATGAGTAAACCTGCAGTATAGACTAGCACAGGCACACGAAAACGTCTTGGTGCACCAGGCACCTTCATTGGTAGCACAACAACGCCCGTCAGCAGATGTGCAAGTTGTGCAGCTACAAATGGAATTAGCAAATGTCACGTGACTAGGGTGAACATGAATCAGGAGTCAATCTTCGCCGGTCGTAATCTCGAATACTGCGTTCGAAACATTTCATTTCGCATTTTCAATGTCATTTGTTAAATATCCATATTTGGCACGTGTATGTTGCCACTGGAAATAAGCATGTTCTTAATACTCTAACGTTTTTTATTTTGTCTGTTCTAGTTCATAAACATTTTATTTATTTGTTTTCAGTTTTTGAAGAGCAATGATTTTTTTTTTTTAAATTCTTGTCATCGCATTTCCATCACGGCCAACAATGAACCTTGAAATTATGTATGCTGTTATGTTATGTTATGTTATTATGTTATGTTATGTTATGCTCTGTCCAACGACGTTAATGCAAAATGGGCATTCCCATGCGTCCGTAACTTCCCCAATCCCGCAGCATCCTAAAACATGTCTGCTCCCTGTTCCCATAAGGAGTTGGTTATAGTATCTTCTCTCTTGTTCCCGATGGTGACGACATTGACGTGCCTGGCCAGGCTTCCCCTGCAGTTCGTGTAATCGGACTAGCGTCGGAGTCTTGTCGGTATCCACTACACGAGTCTATACTGCATTGATTATATCAGCCATGTCCATGCTTCTTCCCATGTGTAATGATGTATTACTTTTCCAGCTGCTCTGCGCGTTCATTGATTTAACTCCGGCATGTCCACTTGCGTACATCCAGGTGAGTGAAGTGAAACGCGACTTCCGAATGTTGTCTCTCCATTCGGAGCGGAGACTGGCGGTTGCAATTTTCTGCAGCAAGTTTACGGAGTATGATATGACTATCGCGTGTGTGACTTCCTGTTCTGCTTGCCCAAGAGAGTGTTCTGGAGGCAGCGGCTGACCTCATAGTCAGGACTGATGTAGTTGTCTTGAACACACCGCTATCCTTATCGAGAGATGGACGATGAGACACGTGGAAAGAGATCATGAAGAGATGGAGGGTGATTCAAGTGGGAGGAGATCATGAAGAGATGGACGGTGATACACGTGGAAAGATATCACGAAGAGATGGACGGTGATACAAGTGGGGAGAGATCGTGAAGAGATGGATGACGATACAAGTGGGAAGAGATCATGAAGAGATGGACGAACAGCAGTTTATCAGACATTTAAAACAAGGCGATAGACAGTGTAGTGTTGGCGATCCATTGTAAACGGCCTCTGTTGTGAAGACGACAAGTGATTTACTGATTAAAACTTAAACTATGTTAGAAAAGTCAATAAGAAAACAAAACCCCGCAGCAAACATGGCCATCAAGACAAAGTGGAAGGACTCAGCTCTCTTTGAACTGGAACGGATCGTGTTTCAAGAAAGTGTCAACTTCCAGGAGCAGTGTAGGTGGGTTTAATGGCGGGAAACATCCACACAACTTTTCCTCTTTTTTTTTTTGGGGGGGGGGGGGGGGGATACGGCTTGTCTGTAGACACCGGTGCACCCTGTTCATTTTCTCACATTCTACGTCAAGGGGATAAAGGACGAAATAAGATTCTACATGAAGGATGTATCTGAATGTCTCTCAGAGATCAGAGACTGCCAGCTCTCGACATCAGTCCACAACCAAGCGCCGTTAACATGTGAGGCACACGGAAGGATAGGATGAGCGACGATAGAGAGCTACACACCGTGACAAGACACGACTATTGATGTCTCTCTAGCTGTCTTCACTGAATGCCGTCACACATTGTCTGATACTCCGTGCTCATCAGAACTAAAGGCAAATGGATGGACATTATTGCATCTAGTTTTATCCCATTTGACCGGTCACTTTCCACACGACGGCCTGCAGACAGCGTCGCACAAAGCACGAACTCTGTAGCTCTGGTGAGGACCCCCAGGAGGCTCCGAGAAAATTGCACGTGTTAACAGAACGACGTAACCAGGAATCTAACCCACAACCGTCGAAGTGTGAAGCAGACAGCGTAACCACTTTGCCACGGAGAATCCTTGATCGGGACAAAACAACAGAGCACGTCAACACAGACAGATAATACAGAAACAAGCTTACACAAGCAGTAGTAAGAAGTCAGAATAACATCAGAGAGAGAGAGAGGCGGAAGTGAACATGTCACTGGGTGGACCTGAGAGTCGGTGGACACTCCTTTCAACGCTGGAGATTGAGACGGTAGGTCACCTCTCCAATTAAATACAACTGGAAATAGATGTTAGGAAACCTCTCTTCCCCCCCCCTCCCCCCCCCCCCCCCCCCCCCCAACAAAGGAGCAGAGACATGCAAGAAACCTCCCAGTGTTGGATATGGCCCACTGTCAGCACCTACGCCTGTACACCTTCTTGTCCGTTGATAACTCACGAGTGTCCGGGTATATTAACAGATGTGCTATGCCAAACAAAATGTACTTAACTAACCTAACTAACATGTATGGCGGAAAATTGGAAGTGTGTCACAGTTATGATTTAAACGTTAATATGGTAGCAGACATGTTTTATTATACATCAGACTAAAGGAAGTTGCATAAGGAACATTACTATTTTTACGCCTTGGCAGATACGGGTAGTCGACAAAGACGATTAATCACCCCATGGCACTTAATCAGTTTAGCGTGTTTCCCACATACAGTGATAGAGAGATGATGTTGGCAGTTTCCCATCGTTCGAGTTTGTACAAGAGACATCAAAACGTTCATTACGACTGGGGTTCTCAATCAATCAATCAACTTTCAGCAAGTTCACGCCAGCAATAAGAATAGTTAAACAGTTAGTTGCATATCATTTACCGGACGTCACAGTCAACCCCAGCGTATTTTGGCTGTTTGTGATTCGTGGGCAAGTTTACGCTCAGTAGTTTGCCATTGTTTTTTGAACGATCGACACGCGTACCATTTTATCAAAACCCAATGCCAGGCGGTCTGCTGCCAAACCGCCCTCAGCTGTGTTTCGAACGTTGTATGTGGGATTATGAACTACGCCCGTAACCCCTTCGCCACAGATCTAGCAAATCAGAATATAATAAATATCAAATATGAACTCAAGAGTCAACATCACTGCATTCGGGGCGTTCTTCGTTCCCTTCTTTTGTAGCCAATGAAGAGTTCCACTTGTTATGTTGCCAGAGACAGCCTGACTGGACGTCCTCCTTCATTTTCTTCTATGGGTTGAGTGCCGTCTCAGATCTTCTTCCCACTCCCCACTAAACCAGCCTCTCTCTCTCTCTCTCTCTCTCTCTCTCTCTCTCTCTCTCTCTCTCTCTCTCTCTCTCTCTCTCTCCAGATGTGGGCCTTTGCTTTGCTGCACTTTCTACTAGACTCCAGCAAGCCTTAACCACATCATCTCATCTCACCTCATCTTATCATGTTCCTCTTGAAGCTTGCGGTGTTTAAGTGAAGTATAAACAGCGGGTGAGTATCCGTTTATGGGTTTCATATATCGTGGTGTAGACCGGGAAACCATAACCGCGAGGTCCTGGCTCGCAAGGAGGGTCGGACTCCTCTTGGTCAGATTTTTCTGTCCTAAACCTGCGAGTGGCCTAACAAGCCGGCAGGGGATTTTTCCTACTGCTCAAAGAAAACGACAGAAGCATTCACCATATCATTCTTGTCGTAATCTAGCTCGCCGCCAAAAGAACGATAGCAGTCAGTCCTCGCATTCCCGATGTCCTGGACAGAAAATTAACTTAAACAAGCTCTCCCGTTCTCCAATATTTTGACCCCAAAATGTATACATGTAGTATACACTTACAGGCAAATATATCCACGTTTATACGTTTAGCTGGTTTCTGACACAGAGTCCGGGAATTCAAGAAGTGACAAGCTGTCCAATGAAATTCCATAGGGACAACTGAATCTGTTGTTTTGGATTATTAATTGTCAGTGTTGTACAGTGTAATACAACGGTTCCCACACTGTTGCGTACGACCTTTGTGAATGTTTGAAGGCCATGATGGTGGCATGGATTTGAATTGATTAGGTGTAACCCATGAAGGAGGTGTGTGTTTGTATGTGCGTATGTGTTGTGTGTTGACGATTAGTGGCCAACGGATGCGCGGTGCTCGAGTTAAAGCAGATACCGAAGTAGATACACAATATCTGCAGTTGATTTCATCAGAAGACGAGACAGGTGAATTGGGCATGTCACAAGATTATCCTCGAGCAACATGCCGCAGGAAAGGCGGTGCAATAGGTAGGCAAGACATGAGTTAGAGGGCAGCAGTGGCAATGAACAACCTTATATTTAGTCAACACAGAAGGGGCGAAATGGCTTGTAGGTACAGCGTCTGCCTCTAATTCGAGCAGATTAGTTTGAACAGTAAGAATGTTAAAATTTTATTTAAAAGGATGACCCATCACCCGTTGATCCTGGAGTAGGGGATTGGCCTTTCCAGATTTATTTTTTTTCATATCCTATTTACAGGACATCGCTGTAAACACCAGCATTGCTGTTGTTGATGTCTTGGCAAGTTTATGGTCAGTAGTTTGCAACTGCTTTCTGAACGACCGGCTCCCATACCATCACGTTAAAACCCAGCGCGACACGGTCTGCTGCCAAATCGATCGCAGCTGTGTTTCGAACGCAGGTAAGCGGAATTACGAACCGCGTCCGTAACACCTTTGCCACGGAGACCGGCCCTTTTCCGATTGGGGGGGGGGGGGAGCTAGGAACCATGTATATTGTCTTTAAAATCAACTGGAAACCGAAAATAACAGGCTAAATAGTCCCTGATTAGTGTAACATTCAAAATAAGACATGCTATAACTGTGATTCTGATATACATAATTGTACAGTCCTCACAGGCCTACGTGGCTTGAGCACTGTGCTGAGATGTCTCTGCCATGACTTATTAGAGGAGACTGATGTACTTATTAGGGTATGTATGTGCAGTTGTGTTTGTGTGGTTGTGTGTCTGTGTGTCTGTGTGTATGTGTGTGTGTGTGTGTGTGTGTGTGTGCAGGTGTGTGCGCTCGCTCGCTCGCTTTGTACTCAAGTGTAGTGCACACGCCTGCTACTTCTTGTCATGCATGGGACCCAATATTTCCGTCTAGATGACCTTTCCCTATTACTAGTGTCCATCGCCATCAGACGAACCCAGTGCGACTTCAGTACTTGTTATTTACATCCCAAGTCAAGGGCGAGAAGTCAACATTTTAGTCCCATTGACCGGTGTAGGGGTTGAACCCGCTACCACGGCATCATACACGGGACATTTGAGAACAAAAGCTCTTATCCATTCGGTCATGCTGGTTCCCTCTCTATGTGCAGTGGAAGCCATCCTTCACAAGCCACACCCAGCCACACGAACATATTGTCCAGAGAGTTCGCGCTAACTTTGGCGCTGAATGGCTCAAGAAGGAAAGCTCACGGAAGACGATCAGAAGATGATGGATGCAAACTACCGCCATCAGCCACTGTGTGAACACAGGCCTAACAGCTCATGTAGCTTTAGTTATAAACTTGTTGCTTCAGCAACGCGCTGTCGTCATTTGCAGGCGGAAGGGTTTCAATCAAAGTGTAATTTTATTATTCAAATGTTATTGTATCTAGTATATATTATGATAGCTACTACTTTCCTTTCTTTATTATGTACGCCGATCAATACCCTTGGATATATTTATTATGCTAGTTTCAGTTTGTATTTGACATTCTTGTAGTCTTGTCGCATTGACGTCACTTCCCAGACTCCATCAGCACACACACACATCTTCCATATATCATTGTCACTACTGATGATTTGGTCATGCGCAGATCACTATAGGAGCCAGGCAATCTATCCTCGCTTTACCAGAGGTGTTCTGTGAATGTGATGCAGAAAACACGGGAGCGGCATTGAAACACAATGTGGGAACCGCTGTTACAAGCCAACAAGAAAACAGTTGCTACAGGGCGTAACTTAGCAGGCAGATTATAAAACTCCAGGCCAAGTGGTTGAGTGTATGCCAGGAATGCCAATACTGCCTTCTTGTGAACTTTACTTGTATCTAGGCTAAGACGCCGTGGTTAGTGGTTAGTTCGCTGAATTACCAACACATTGGTTCAGAGTTCAGACCCAGCCTCAAACAATGGGTTATCATCATTATCTAGCAGCTGCTTTGCCAAACGTTGCTCTCATCGCAGCGAGCTGAACACAACTCCACATTCCGCAAGTTCCCGTAGCCTCCATAAGGTGTCTTCAATGTCATGTGTCCGTCCACAAATTAGATATATTTTTCTAGGAAAGAATGGCGGTGAGGCAGGGAACTGATCACCTTGTAATGATACGATTTACGTTAAGTTAGGGCGTGGGGTTTCACACCTTTCAGGTGGGATGGTCTTACTGGTTTAACCCCCCCCCCCCCCCCCCTTTTTTTCTGGTATACAGAGACATTGATGACCCAGGTTGCTAGACCAAGGCCAGGTCTCACCTGGAAGCACCTGTCCGTGATACGACACATTCTCAAACTGGCTTCCCGGTCCGGCCAGTGTTATACTGGTATCCGTGGCTCTCCCTAGATTGATTGATTGATTGATTGATTTAGGAACCGACATCACAGCATTCGGGGCATTCCCATAAGCGCTCCGTCCCCATCCTCAGAAGCCAGCGAAGAGTTCCAACCCCAATAGTACCAGTAGCAATCTGATTATATGTGCGGCTCGCCTTTCCTCTGAGCGTCGAACACATGGCTGCACGCGCCACCAAATATAAAGAAGAAGAAAAATGGATATTCCCAGACAGTCACAAAACTGGACGACAAATATGAGAAACCAAAGGAATGTAAACAACGTCATAGAACGGCAACAGGAGACGCTGTGAATTCGTGGATTCGAAAGGATGTGTTTCTACAGGCTCCGTGTGAAGGTGACACCTGGAGGCGGTGATTTCGTGATGAGGCAGCTGGAAGTCCGGAGAGGAATTTGTTGAAGACAACACAACGGTAGAAAGACCGGGTGTGGATACCTAGACTCTTTATTCAAGCGTTTGAACTGAGGATTGGGTAATTAGGCCTCAAGGGCAACGGGCTGGACTGGGAGCTCGTAGGTAGATGTTATTTAAGTGAGCGCCGATCCTGCGTATAGGGATCAGCTCACGTTTCTACAAGAGTTATATCCTTTGTCCTGCGGCGGAATAAACGTACGTCTGAAAATCGTTTGCTCAACTTGAGTCTGCCATATGTTCATGATCCTGTTCACGTAAGATAGAACATGTTTTGTTGTTCTGATCTGTTCTTGACGAGTTCGATTTGAAATGCTTTGAGTGTCCGGTCCCGTTGGATTTAGAGGACAGGCACTTTGAGACACGGTAAGTGGCTTTGGTGTTCTGGATCGACAAGCCAAAAATTTATGTATTGTACACGGGATCAACAAATGTCTATACAATAGAGTATACTATAACTGCGACTCGGTAGCATACTCCATCCTGTGTATATCAGTCCAACGACAAACATGATAAAAATTTCATTCATGACAAATGTCTGATCACTGTACGGAACTTCATATGTTTAGCCGATTGCTCAACATCATGTAATACTTTTGAGTAGTTCCAATCGATCATAAATTCTTGAATATAAAATCGTTGTTATCGAATATCGTATACTAGGTTACTGTGGGTAAGCTGTAGCAGAGCAGTGTTCCTTACTGCCTACTTAGATCTACATCATTACTTTTCATTATCGACCATGGTGTCTATCGTTTGGTATATCTCATATCTAACCACCATCTACGTTTCTCACGTATAAACGTATAATTGTATTTGTAACAGTTCTTTCTTTAAATAACTAACAATGTTGTTAAATATGTTACAGTTTCTAATGACAGTTAGTTCAATAATTTCCCATAGCGCTGTAGTGTTCAATAAGGTGGTATGTTTTTGCGCATCTGGTGCAAACTTGATATGATTAATAGATCGCACTTCTTGTACATGATGTAGTTATTATGTATTAATTTTATACGTACTTACAGTTTTTATGACGTTTTAACTTCACTCGTTGTTATTACTTTATCAAATAATGATCTTTCACTTCAGTTATTTCGGCTGTTGTTCCGTCATTTTGATGACGCGGATTTTTCATGTGCTCCTTCTCTTTCTTTCTGTGTAGCACGGTGTGGAATGTGCCGCTGGTGCGTAATTTCTTTTATGTTCAGCTATGGAAACTGGCGGGAATTTGTGTTGACAAACAAACAGTCCGGTAACGACCCCCACGTGTCTCAAAGTGCCTGTCCTCTAAATCCAACGGGACCGGACACTCAAAGCATTTCAAATCGAACTCGTCAAGAACAGATCAGAACAACAAAACATGTTCTATCTTACGTGAACAGGATCATGAACATATGGCAGACTCAAGTCGAGCAAACGATTTTCAGACGTACGTTTATTCCGCCGCAGGACAAAGGATATAACTCTTGTAGAAACGTGAGCTGATCCCTATACGCAGGATCGGCGCTCACTTAAATAACATCTACCTACGAGCTCCCAGTCCAGCCCGTTGCCCTTGAGGCCTAATTACCCAATCCTCAGTTCAAACGCTTGAATAAAGAGTCTAGGTATCCACACCCGGTCTTTCTACCGTTGTGTTGTCTTCAACAAATTCCTCTCCGGACTTCCAGCTGCCTCATCACGAAATCACCGCCTCCAGGTGTCACCTTCACACGGAGCCTGTAGAAACACATCCTTTCGAATCCACGAATTCACAGCGTCTCCTTGTTGCCGTTCTATGACGTTGTTTACATTCCCTTTTTTTTTTTCATATCCTTTACAGGACATCGCTGTCAACACCAGCATCTTTCAGCTGTATGTTGATTTCTTGGCAAGATTACGCTCAGTAGTTTGCCATTGCTTTCTGAGCGGCCGGCTCACATACCCCGTAAGTTACCGATGCGATTCGAACCACTGCTGATTCTCACCGCCATCACGTTACCGACGAGAGTATACGAGATTACGGAGAAAAGTCATAACCTCTAAGCCACGAAGCCAGCTTTACATTCCCTTGGTTTCTCATTGATTTGTCGTCCAGTTTTGTGACTGTCTGGGAATCATCCAGTTTTCTTCTTCTTTATATTTGGTGACGCGTGCCGCCATGTGGCACTTGTCACTCCACGCTGTCGCATTCTTGCCAGACCATGGTGATCCATTTGCTCCTCCGAGGTGTACACGTGCTCCCACAAGGCCGCAACCACGTCTGCCTTGTCATGCATCAATACTCACTCCACCAAGCTTTTGCAGAGCCAGCCAATCTGTCTGCTTGTTCATTACCCAACACACCAGCATGCCCGGAGAAAAGATCCAGACGATGCTTGCCACCCGTGACTTCCGAAGCGAAACAAGCCACTCGGCACGAAGCTTGTCAGTCCTCACCCTACTCAGCAAGCTTTCTGAGTCAGTTACAATCACGATGTGTGTGTGTGTGTGTGTGTGTGTGTGTGTGTGTGTGTGTGTGTGTGTGTGTGTGTGTCGTAT
Source organism: Cepaea nemoralis (assembly GCA_014155875.1). NCBI lineage: Eukaryota > Metazoa > Mollusca > Gastropoda > Stylommatophora > Helicidae > Cepaea > Cepaea nemoralis. The sequence continues at coordinate 160,965 of JACEFZ010018914.1, read as the reverse complement.
TCTCCATCCATCAGAAAGCTGCACTGACTGCCTCCACCTCCATACTTAAGCTAGATGTTGTGGTTTCATATGTCAGGCTCTCCTGCACCAAACATCGACCCTAGATGTGCAGCTCATGTGCCGGCTGTGGACACGCCGCTGGTTGCTGGGCATGGCGAGGGGAACGAGAGCTCTGCAACATAATACTCTTGGATATGGTACTTTTGTAGCAGACTGATAGGAACATCTCTGTATCAGTCGCACCTGACAGACCCTTTTGAGAACTCAGGCTAGGTGAACTTCGTGGACTCAACAATTACAACTGAATAAAAGAAGTAACGGCTGCAGCAGGATATAAAAGTTAGTTCCATATCCTTAAAAGTCGCTTAACAATCGACAGGGTCGACTTCATTGCACCGGCATAAGGCTCAGTCTCTTTCCGCAGCGCAGGCTGCCGAAAGTGTCGCACAAAGCATGAACTCCATAGCTCCAGCGACGACTCCAGGAATCTCCGTAAAAATGCACTTATGAACAGAAGGACGCGGTCCGGAATCGAACCCACAATCTTCGGAGCCCGAGTCCGATAGCTTGACTACTTCGCCACGAAGACTCCGGTAGTTGCGTATCCTTTACAGGACACCGCAGTCAACACTAGCGTTTTTTGGCTGTTTATGATTTCTAGGCAAGTTTACGTTCAGTAGTTTGCCATTGCTTTCTGAATGAGGTAGCGACAGAGGAAAAACGGTCGGGAGAAAGCAACAAAAATTATGCTGTGATAATTAAGCAGGCCACGATGCGCGTGGTGCACAATTTAGTTTCCCAGGAGGTGAGATGGCTTGTGGGTAATCTCACGTAACGGCTCGAATCAGGGTGCCTATTTACAACAGGATAGGGACGCAGAGGTGTTTCCAAGGCACCAGGGCCCGGTTTATATACTGGCCAAGACCTATTGACGCGTCCTCGTCGAGCGTCCTGGGCAACAGGTCCCTTCGGGGTCCTGGCTAAAGTCAGTAGGATCGCCGATTCCTCCGAAGTCGGAGAGTGTCTGCCTGTACGGCGAGGAACCACCAGTCTGCACACCAATAAGCCAGACATGGGACAACGGATACTCACGCAAACCTCAGGTCCTGTATGACATCACACTGATGTTGGACAACAGGATGCTTTCATCCGACATACAGGACTTCGCGTTGGAGCTCAAGCCAACGAACACAAGCAAGCAAGCAAGCACAACAGGATAGAATAACACAAAGTAATGCAGCTTTACATAACATAATTACGACACATACAGGACGTTGCGGCGTCTAGCCTTCGTCAGCAAACATTTCCACAGCTTTACCGCAGTTCCACCAAATTTGATTCATATTTACAACAGGAGAAAGCGATCCAGGCGTCATGACCATATTGGATCTTCCCCCCAGAGAGTGTCAAGAAGTAAACATGGAACATTCGCGAAAGGCAACGACTTGAAGCCTCCTGGCGGTCTTTCTCTGCGGCATAGTTTATATTATGTAAGATGTTAACTATGATAAAACACACTACTTATCAGTTGAGTGTCGTCTGACGTCACTTGCTGAGAATGTGGCATGTTCTCATAAGGGGACAAGTGTAGCTGCCGTCACAATCTTTGTGTTACGGATAAACCAGCAATCATATTTTCGGACATCTGTTGTGCACAAAACGGTGTGTCCTTAATGTAGGACGTCGATTCTAGTTAATAAATTAATCTCCCAGTTAGTCGGAACATACGAGAGTAAGTTAATAAGTAAGTCACAAATGGCTGTAGAAAAATAACTACATATGATAACAACTTGAAACAAGTTTATTTTTACAGATACACTGTCCCTTTATTTCTCAACATAATTTCCACCAAAATTGACGAACTTATCCCATAGTTTTATCAGTTCTCCCAGACCGGCTGCATAATACTGCGTGCCCTGTTTTGTGTGAAGTGTATCAATGTTAGAGGAAATTATGTTGAGAAATAAAGGGACAGTGTATCTATACAAATAAACTGGTTTCAAGTTGTGATCATCTTTAGTTAGTTTTTCTACAGCCATTTGTGACTTACTTATTATCTTACCCTCGTATAACAATTATGCGAAAGAAAGAAAGAAAGAAAGAAAGAAAGAAAGAAAGAAAGAAAGAAAGAAAGAAAGAAAGAAAGAAAGAAAGAAATTGTCAATTTCAAGGAGAAAGGCAGGCATACAGACAGACACATAACAGACAAAATGTTGAAAGTTATGTGACAATTTTCTGTAGTGCACCCAACCACAGCAACAACAATCTGCCATTTAGCCTATAAAACTTGCCAGGTAAACGTGACAGGACAATCTGTCACCAACAGAAGGCGGGACAGCACTGATTGTGCCGTCAGGTTCACCAACTTGGTTGTATCGTAAATTACTGTCACCATGATTTTATGTGTGCGCCAAATGCAGGCCCGGGGATGGGGACAGGGGCGCACACAAGGCTGGGTGTGGTAGGGTTTGGTGAGAATCCGCTTCATGGTACACACGGATACTTTCCTGAGTCGCCCAGTGATGTGAACCGCGTCCATTAAAACATAGAAGAGGTGTATCAAAATAGCTGTCGGCCAAAACTGTCTTGTGTTTCAATTGGAGTGCACTTGTTTCTGTGTGTAGTGTTTCAATAGTAGTGCGTTTGTTTCTGTATGTGGTAATTCAATAGGAGTGCGCTTGTTTCTGTTTGTGGTGTTTCAGCTAGAGTGCTCTTGTTTATGTGCGTTGTGTTTCAGCTGGAGTGCGCTTGTTTATGTGTGTGGTAATTCAATAGAAGTGCGCTTGTTTCTGTGTGTGGTGTTTTAGCTGGAGTCTCTTGGTTCTGTGTGTGATGTTTCAGCTGGAATGCGCTTGTTTCTATGTGTGGTAATTCAATAGGAGTGCGCTTGTTTCTGTGTGTGGTATTTCAATAGGAGTGCGCTTGTTTCTGTGTGTGGTAATTCAATAGGAGTGCGCTTGTTTCTGTGTGTGGTAATTCAGTAGGAATGCGCTTGTTTCTGTGGGTGGTAATTCGATAGGAGTGCGTTTGTTTCTGTGTGTGATGTTTCAGCTGGAGTGTGCTTGTTTCTGTGTGTGGTATTTCAGCTGGAATGCTCTTGTTTATGTGTGTGGTAATTCAATAGGAGTGCGCTTGTTTCTGTGTGTGATTTTTCAGCTAGAGTGCGCTTGATTCTGTGTGTGGTATTTCAATAGAAGTGCGCTTGTTTCTGTGTTTCGTAATTCAATAGGAGTGCGCTTGTTTCTGTGTGTGGTGTTTCAGCTGGAGTGCTCTTGTTTATGAGTGTGGTAATTCAATAGGAGTGCGCTTGTTTCTGTGTGTGGTAATTCAATAGAAGTGCGCTTGTTTCTCTGTGTGGTGTATCAGCTGGAGTGCCCTTGTTTCTGTGTGTGGTAATTCAATAGGAGTGCGCTTGTTTCTGTGTGTGGTTATTCAATAGGAGTAGCGCTTGTTTCTGTGTATGGTGTTTCAGCTGGAATGCGCTTGTTTCTGTGTGTGGTAATTCAATAGATGTGCGCTTGTTTCTGTGTGTGGTAATTCAATAGGTGTGCGCTTGTTTCTGTGTGTGGCAATTCAATAGGAGTGCGCTTGTTTCTGTGTGTGGTAATTCAACAGGAGTGCGCTTGTTTCTGTGAATGTTAATTCAATAGGAGTGCTCTTGTTTCTGTGTGTGGCAATTCAATAGGAGTGCGCTTGTTTCTGTGTGTGGCAATTCAATAGGAGTGCGCTTGTTTCTGTGTGTGGTGTTTCAGCTGGAGTGCTCTTGTTTCTCTGTGTGGTAATTCAATAGTAGTGCTCTTGTTTCTCTGTGTGGTAATTCAATAGTAGTGCTCTTGTTTCTGTGTGTGGTAATTCAATAGGAGTTTGCTTGTTTCTGTGTGTTGTGATTTAATAGGAGTGCGCTTGTTTCTGTGTGTTGTGATTTAATAGGAGTGCGCATGTTTCTGTGTGTTGTGATTTAATAGGAGTGCGCATGTTTCTGTGTTGGTTTTGTTTTTTGTTTTGTTTTTTTCAATAGGAATGCGTTTGTTTCATAAAAATAGCCTTGCAATAGTCTCATTGAAAACCAAGTTAACATTTATGTTACATACAGTCATGTGTCTTTAGTAGTGGCTGAGAAAGAACACTAATGATAAGTATGGTGCCTGTAAGAAGAGGCAGAGGTGAATCAACGCGACGTAAGGCACAAGACATTAAAGACATCCTGACAATGCACGCGGCAGGAGCTCCGGCGAAGGATGGAGAGTCGTTCCTACGTATTGTACTTATAGCGATCTTCTGTACAAGACACGCCACATGATTATGGTAAGTGTGAATATTCATCATCATCAAGTGCCCTGCCAGATGACGTAGGCGTTCATGGCTCTCCACAGATCTCGATCTTTGGTGTTCTGGATCAACTCTGCTGATGATATTCCTCCATGTCACCGTCTCAATCCATCCAGCATCATTTCTCTTGGCCTGCCTCTGCCTCTCTTCTCCGTCATCTTTCAAGTTCTCACGATGTTCTCTAATTCCTTTCTTCTCATCACATGACAAAAGAAATCAGTGTGAATATTACTTAACAAAATCAAAAACAAGTCCCATACCATGAGCCTGCTCTGGGTGTGTGAAGTGCATATTTATACCAATCCTACGCTACCAGTGCCAAACATGGACATGATTCAAACCACACATACGGACATGTTATAGACCTTATTGCATGGGGGAATTGGTGGCCAGTGTTTCCCTCCGTAGCGAGCGTCGAAAGCTGACATTCAATCCTCGTCCGACGCCGCTCTTGCCATTATCAACGCAACGTCCTAACCATTACACCAACGCACCCGCTGAGATTAAGATGTCTCTGTCTGTTAGGCACCTTGCCGTCTTGACAGACGACAGTTTGTGACATTGTGCTTGTAATAAGGCACCACAACTACAACCCATGGCGGTAGCGAATGTTATATCTCTCCATAGCACAAAGCCTGGGCTGAATTGTAGAGACCATGTGTTACCATTGCAGCATGATATCTCTCTCGACCTGTCTAGTTTACTCCAGAGGAAAGGTAACACCAATACGTCTGGAACAAGATAGGCTGCAGAAGCTGAAGCTGCCAGATCAACAAATCAATACTCTAACTTCCGCCTGTCGGAGCTTCCATCCTAGGCCATTTGCCGACTACTGCATATGCAATTAGTCTATAATATATTATTATAGAGCAGTCGTGGCGGCAGAGATGTTAGTGCTTGCTCGTCCATGTCCTGGGGACGTAAATTACAAGTACCTCAGAAGTGGGAGTGGGTTCACCTGATGGCGAGGGACACTGGTAATAACTAATCCACAAGCAAACATCTCTCCTGTGCACTAGAAGTAGTAAAACGTGCATGGACTACGATGGAGTTAAAAGCGAGCGAACGTTAAAAAAAAAAAAAAACACACACACAATATACAACTTTAAGAAAGAAAGAAACAGCGTTCTGATATCACATAATGAAAGGAGAGGAGTTGGTAACCTCAGTGACGGCTGGACAGACCATTGGGAGAAGAGGCTGGCGGAGAGAAATGAAGAAGGGTGGACTAAGACGGGAGTATGGATAAATATACAACGTTCATCCAGAGCACCAAGGACCGAGATCTATGGATAGACATGAAAGCCTAGGTTAGTTTGTCGGGCTCATGATGATGATGATGATGATGATGATGATGATGATGATGATGATGATGATGATGATGATGATGATGATGATGATGATGATGATGACGATGACGATGACGACGACGACGACGACGACGACGATGATGATGATGATGATGATGATGATGATGATGATGATGATGATGATGATGATGATGATGATGCTGATGATGATGATGATGATGATGATGATGATGATGATGATGATGATGATGATGATGATGATGATGGTGGTGGTGGTAGCTTCAATATCTCTGACACCGCTGTCTGTGTATTCCAATAGGATATGTACACTTATCTGAGAAAAATATGCAGTCTGTACACTGCGTCACAAGAACCAGATGAAACGCTCCACAGGGTGGGAGGTATGTGCAGGAGTGTGGAAATAATTCATAAACTTGCCATATCATGGAATCTTCGCTTCAAAGAAATGGCGCAAGGACTTGTTTCGGTATCCGCATTTCTACCCTGTAAACATGCGTCTTTACGACACTGGGACCGGGGGGGGGGGGGGGGCTGGTTGTCGTTGCCCTTTCTTGTGCCAGTAACTGGCAATAGGTGAATGGTTGGTTGGGTGAATGGTGTTGGGTGAATGGTTGGTAATTGGTTGGTTATATGGTTGGTTGGGTGAATTGCTGGTTGGATGAATAGTTGGTTGGGTGAATGGTTTGGTGAATGGTTGGTTATATGGTTGATTGGGTGAATGGTTGGTTGGGTGAATGATTGAGTGAATGGTAGGATGAATGTTTGGTTGGGTGAATGGTTGATTGCATGAAAGGTTTAAGGGTTGAATGGTTGGTTGGATGAATGGTTGGTTGGATAAATGGTTGGTTGGGTGAATGGTTGGTTAGGTGAATGGTTGGTTGGATGAGTGGTTGATTGCGTGAATGGTTGGTTGGATGAATGATTGGGTGAATGGCTGGATGAATGGTTGGTTTGGTGAATGATTGGATGAATCGTTGGTTGAGTTAATGATTGGTTAGATAAATGGTTAGTTGGGTGAATGGTTGATTGCGAGAATGATTGGATGAATAGCTGGTTGGATGAATGATTGATTGGTTAGATAAATGGTTGGTTGGGTGAATTGTTGGTTAGATAAATGGTTGGTTGGCTGAATGGTTGGTTAGATAAATAGTTAGTTGGGTGAATGGTTGGTTGGGTGAATGGTTGGTTAGGTGAATGGTTGGTTGGGTGAGTGGTTGATTGCGTGAATGGTTGGTTGGATGAATGATTGGGTAAATAGCTGGATCAATGGTTGGTTGGGTGAATGATTGGATGAATCGTTGGTTGGGTGAATGGTTGATTGCGTGAATGGTTGATTGCGTGAATGGTTGTTTGGATGAACGGTTGATTGCGAGAATGATTGGATGAATGGCTGGTTGGACGAATGATTGATTGGTTAGATAAATGGTTTGTTGTGTGAATGGTTGGTTAGATAAATGGTTGATTAGATAAATGGTTGGTTGGGTGAATAGTTGGTTGGTTAGATAAATGGCAGGGTGAATATTTGGTTGGTTAGATAAATGGTTGGTAGGGTGAGTGGTTGGTTAGATAAATGGTTGGTTGAAGTGAATGGTTTATTGAGTGAATGGTTGGTTAGATAAATGGTTGATTATATTAATGGTTGGTTGGGTGATTGTTTGGCTGGTTGAATGGTTGGTTGGGTGAATGGTTGGTTGGATGAATAGTTGATTATACGAATGGTTGGTTTTGTGAATTGTTGGTTGGGTGATTTGGTTGTTTGTGTGAATGGTTGATTGGATGAATTGTTGGTTGGATAAATGGTTGGTTAGATACATGATTGGTTGAATGAATGGTGGTTGGATCAATGGTTGGGCAAAAAAATGGAATGGTGAAGGGATTGATGATTGGTTGGATGAATGGTTGGTTGGATAAAAGGATGGGATGGTGAATGCGTGGATGACTGGTTGGATAGATAAGTGGATGGATGAATGAATGGTTGTGTGAATGGATAGGTGGATGTAGGATTTACCATCCATCCAACCAATCATTCATTCGTGTCCTCGAACATCTATACTACACGTTACATGTCCTCCACGTTACTAATCAACTATACACGTTAAATGTCCTCGAATATTTATACTACACGTTACATGTCCTCCAACACGTTACTAATCAACTATACACGTTAAATGTCCTCAAATATTTATACTACACGTTACATGTCCTCCAACATGTATACCACATGCTATAATACGAGTCCTCCAACATTTATAAACGTTAAATGTCTTCGAGTATCTGTTCATGCAACAAATGTAAAGCCTGTATACAGTGCAAACAATGGTAATACATCACTAGATTGGGTTTACCAACCCATTTTTTTTTCTCAGAACTAACCAAAGAATAGCTAGAAATAAACTAATTAACTTCAGGTATTTCGATGTTTTGGGATCGGCTTAAGTACAATAAAGCATGCACCCAACAGGGATCGTTGCTGAAGTGTCAGTTCCTGTTAGAAGATCCTGGTTGTGGAGTCTTTCGTTGGCGCGCGCTCTTGTACGGTTGCCCTGCTCAAAATGTGAGACACGTTTTAGGAAAATTTATATTGGGAAACATAAATGATGCAGGTGACAAATTGATTGAATTTTGCACAGAAAATGAGTTAGCGATAGCCAACACACTTTTTAAACAACATCCAAGAAGACTCTTCACATGGAAGTCCCCGGACAGTACTACCAAAAGCCAGATAGACTATATTTTTATACAAAGAAGATGGAGATCAAGCATAACATAGCAAAATCCCTACAAAGTGCAGACTGTGATACAGATCATCAATTATTAGAAGCAGATATGCAAGTAAAACTCAAAAAGCTTACCCGAGGTCCAAGGCCACTTCATTTTGATCTCACAAAAATATCAGATGCATACAACGTAGAAGTGAAGAATCGTCTTCATGCCTAAACAAGAGGAAATGACACCTGATGAATTGGTAGTACAAGCTAGAGATATCTTGATAATAGCAGCCAAAGATTTAATTCCGATCCAGAAAAAGCAACATAAGCCATGGATTATATCAGACATGTTAGAATTAATAAAACACCGAAGGGAACTGAAACAGACAGGAGGTGAAACCGATAACAGCAGGATGGAGTATATATTTTTAACACGAGAAATAAGACAGAACACAAGAAAGGACAGAAACCAATATATACAAGATTGTTGTACTAGAATTGAGCAATATCATAATAATGGAAGATATTCTGAAATGTTCAAAGAAATGAAGTTATTGACAAGATATGTTCAACCTCAATAAAATATTATCTGTGAAAAGGTGGGAAATACCCTAACGCAGGGGTGGGCAAACTACGGCCCGCGGGCCGCATGCGGCCCGCCAAGTGATTTTATGCGGCCCGTGAGGGCATTTAGAAATAAAAAATTTTAATTTGTTTTTAAGTTATTTTGTTGAATTTTACAAAATTTCATGTACCGTTATGATGAGTGTCAATAACAAACGTAAGATTGAAGATGAATGCCGTGTTTTTAATGATGAATGGACAACTAAGTACTGTTTTATAAAAGTTGGTAGCAAATCAGTTTGCTTGTTGTGTCGTGCGTCAGTGGCTGTCTTCAAGGAGTACAATTTAAAAAGACATTATCAAACAAAACATTCCGATTTCGGATACAATTTAACGACCGAAGAGAAGGAACGGAAATGCCTTGAGTTGGTGAAAAATTTGGAGAAACAGCAAACTGTTTTCACTAAACAGTCTTCAATTCAAGATGCTGCAACTGAAGCTAGTCTTGTGCTGTTACACAGAATTGTAAAACAAAACAAGCCATTTTCTGATGGCGAGTTCATCAAGGAATGTTTGCTAGATGCAGCAAACATTATGTGTCCAGAACAAAAAACCAGATTTGACAACATTACTTTATCAAGGAGAACTGTGGTAAGACGTGTTGACAAGATCAGTGACAATTTGATGCATAAACTTCAAGATGCAAGTAAACAATTTTTGTGGTACTCTCTTGCATTGGATGAGAGTACAGATATACACGATACTGCCAAATTATTGATATTTATACGTGGAATAAACACTTCTTTCAAACTCACTGAAGAGTTACTGAGCGTTGAGTCACTCAGAGACACAACCACAGGCCATGATATATTCAATGCTGTTACTAACTGTATTGAAAGAACTGGGTTGGTTTGGAACAAAATGGCAAGTCTTACAACTGACGGAGCTCGTGCTTTGACTGGAAAAAATGTAGGTCTGGTAAAGTCGATAAGTGATAAGATTAAAGCAAAATATCCAGATCACACATTATTACCACTTCACTGTGTGATTCATCAAGAAAGTCTGTGTAAAACTGTTTTAAATATCAAGCATGTTATTGACCCAGTTGCCATTGAAATTATGGAAAAGTTAAATGAACTGAATGTCAAAGTTCAGGGCAATGGTGTGTTTGCACATGAATTGTATGTATATGTAAATTCATTTCAGGCAAAACTCTCACTGTTCTCCAGACAAGCAAGTGAAAAAAGATTTTGTCACTTCCCTTTGCTGAAACTAGAAACCATTTCTGGTGAAATGACTGAGAAATACAAAGAATTAGATGCATTGATTGAAGAATTTGGATGGAGATTCCAAGATTTCAAGAAATTGAGCTATAGTTCAATATTCTCAGTTCACCTTTTAGTGCAGAAGCTGATAGAGCCACAGAGGACATACAGTTGGAGCTGCTTGACTTACAAGCAGATCATGACCTGAAAGAGAAATTCAAGACAGATGGTTTGCTGGATTTCTATGGATCTTTATCACAAGAATCATTTCCCAACTTGAAAAACATTTGCAGCTAAACTTTTATCATTATTTGGATCAACATACATTTGCGAACAAGCATTCTCTTGCTTGAAGATCAACAAATCTAAGAATAGGTCTTTATTGTCAGACAGCAACTTGCATGCTGTCATGCGAATTTCAACAAGTAAACTTGCTCCAGATTTCAAGAATATTGTCAAAAATTGCAAGCAGTTACATACATCTCATTAGAAATCAACAACTGTAGTGACAATGTAGTCGCTGTGTGTCTAAATTAAAGCCATTGATAGATAATAAAGAATATTTGTTATAATAACAAGTTGTAAAATCGTGTTAACAAATTAGTAAAAGTGTTTGTCCATATTGTCAAACATAATGTTTAAGTGTATAAGTAAAATAAAATTGCAATAATTAGTTATTTATACTGCTTAATAACCTATAAATAATTAATAATTACTTATTGTGATAGGTTGCTGTAAACAAAATGGATATATATATATATATATATATATATATATATATATATATATATATATATATATATATATATATATATATATATATATATATATATATATATATATATATATATATATATATATATATATATATATATATGCGGCCCGCCAATAGCTTTACATTTGTCAATGCGGCCCTCCGCACGAAAAGTTTGCCCACCCCTGCCCTAACGGAATCTAGAAAAATCCTAGAAAGATGGAAGGAATATTGCAGTGGAGTGTGTGATTTGAATGACTGTGACGATAAGAATGAGATGCATGAACGGTTCCAAATTGCTGTATGTAGCCGGGGCGCAGTGTTGGGGTGAGCGCCCAACATTGCTTAAATACCCCAATGGCTCGTGAATACATAACCTCTGCAGCAAAAGTCCAACTCCTGGCCTTCACGTGGCGGAACTGTTTTAACTAACAGGAGAAGGGGCGACGGCGAGTATCTGGCGCCGGAAAATAACCAGTGTGCTCTAGATGTGTATACACATACATGCATGTGCAGACACGTGTGTGCGTGTGTACACATCTAAACTCGAGTGAGACCACAGTCTGCTCTAGCAAAGGAAAGGTGCTGAAGACGGAGGCAACCAGCCAGGAGGCGCACCACAGAAATCAGGATGCCACGCAATTACGCAAAATGGAATATGTCGACTGCTGCTAAACGTTATGGTGCTCGCCCTGCTTTGGACCCCCAGGCAGGTGCAGTGCCGGGCCCTATGTCTCGAAAGGGTCCAACCCCAACTACTGGAGGTCCTTCTCAGATGTCCTGTGGAGCCAGGGGACATGAGAATAGAACAGCTGGCCATACTAAACTAAGACTTAAAATAATGCACTGGAATGCGGAGGGAGTCAGCAACAAAAAAGTAGAATTAGAAAACATCATGGACAAAGAAAAAGTAAGCATATATTGCTTGCAAGAAACTCACCTCAACGAAAATATAGCCTTCAAAATCAGAGGCTACCAGTGTTACCGATCTGACCGAAAGGACAGGCGAAAAGGTGGGATACTTACCCTTGTAAAAAATAACATCACTGCTTCCCAAATCGAAGTCTATATGGAAGGGGCTGAGTATCAGACACTTAAACTTAAAACAGGCTATACAGACCTACATCTGATCAATTACTACTGTCCAAGTGACCGTCCACAGGCACTGGACACACTACCATTAACAGAAAAAATGATTGTGTGCGGCGATTTCAACAGCCACTCGCAGAGTTGGGGCTATGATCACATGGACCAGAGAGGAGAGAGACTGGAAGACTGGCAGGATGAGAATAGATTCATCTTGGTTAACAAGCCGTCGGACCCAAATACTTTCTACTCGAGATCATGGCACTCTACAACTACACCTGACCTGGCTTTTCATTCACCAGACCTGGAGTGGAACATTACACGAATTGTTGGGAAACAACTAGGTGGCAGTGACCATCGACCAGTCTTTCTAACTGTAGAAAATGAGCTTGTAAGTGAAAGCAGCACCCTCTCGAGGTGGAACTACAAGAAAGCAGACTGGGCAGTGTACAAGCATCGCACCAGCATACTGGTTAGAAACCTGAACACTGAGAAAGACATAAATAAAGTAGTTGAAGAGTTTGGGAAATGCATACTACAGGCAGCGCGAGAAACAGTACCAAGAGGAGCCCGTAAACAATATAAACCCTACTGGAGTAGTGAACTGGAACAGTTGCATAATGATGTGGAAGTATGTAGAAAGCAAGCAGAGGCCACACCCAGCCAAGAGCACCACAATAAATTCCAGCATGCAAAAGCCAAATTTCAAAGGGCCAAGCTGCAGGCTAGACGGAAAAGCTGGCAGGAAAAAACAGAGTCTCTGAACTTTGAAAGAGACACAAGGAAATTGTGGAAGCTAATAAAACAACTTAACGATGAGGGCACAGGGAGAAACTCAAAAATTGCACTACATAAAGATGGAAACATCTTAACAAGAAAGCAAGCAGCTGACCATTTTGCGGACTCATTCGCACAAGATAACAATATCAAAATCAGTCCAGAGAAACAACAAGAGATTCAAGAGAAACGGCAACATACAGGACAGAAGGAAATAGTACATGAGGTTCTGGAGGCACCCATCACAATCAGCGAACTGGAGCTAGCCATATCAAAACTGAAAATGAGAAAGTCACCAGGAGCTGATGGTATCTCCAATGAAATGATCAGGAACCTAGGAACAGAGGCCAAAGCAAAGCTGTTGCAGATCTTCAATAACAGTTGGACCTTAGGCAGTGTTCCACAAGCCTGGAGAGAAGCAATCATGATACCCCTCCTAAAATCAGGGAAAGATAGTTCCATTGCCTCTAGCTACAGACCAATTAGCCTCACCAGCTGTCTCTGCAAAACACTGGAGCGCATCATCAATCACAGACTGCAGTGGTACATTGAAAGTAAAAACATCCTTGTGCCACAGCAGGCTGGCTTTAGGCAGTGCTACTCTACGGAAGATCAGACAACCTACCTCTCTCAAGAAATTGAGGATGCATTCCAAGAGAAGAAACTGGTGCTTGCGGCATGGATAGATTTGAAGAAAGCCTTTGACAAAGTCTGGAAAGAAGGTCTGATGAATAAACTGAAAAACTGCAAAGTCAATGGAAGAATGTACAAATGGGTGAAAGCATACTTGCACAACAGAAGAGCCCGAGTACAGATAGACGGACTAAAGAGCAAGAAAGTACTACTGCGTCACGGAGTTCCCCAGGGCGGAGTATTGTCCCCCACACTCTTTCTAATCTTCATCAATGATCTCGTTGCTAATCTACCGCATGGAATTAAAGCCGCAATGTATGCCGATGACCTGGTTCTATGGAGCACAAATGAACATGCATCAGTGGCCACCAGATTACTACAAAGAGCTGTAGATACATTTGTTGCATGGGCAAATAGATGGTGTGTCAGCATAAACACTGACAAGTGCAGCACCACCCTATTTACCCTCTCTCCAAAACAAAAGGCAGGGACCATCCAGATAAATGGAACACCCCTACGAGAAGATAAAGAACCAACATACCTTGGAGTAACATTTGATGGCAGGCTGACATGGAGAAAGCACATCAACAAAGCAGTAGCAAAAGCCAGAAGGAAAATAGCCATCCTGAGAAAGCTAAGTGGAACCACATGGGGAGCCAGTGGGAAAATACTTAGCAAAGTTTATCAACAGAGCATACGACCACACCTGGAATACGGGTCAACTGCATGGTGTTCGGCAGCAAAAACCACACTACAAGAGCTGGACAAAGTGCAAAATCAAGCACTTAGAGTCACCACAGGAGGGATGAGATCAACCCCTATAGTGGAAATGGAGAAGATGGGGAGGACACAAGCACTGAGTGAGCGCAGAGATACGAAAACGCTAATACAAGCAGAAAAGTTCCTCAGCTTGCCAGGCCACCCTATGAAGAACAGATTTGAAAACCTAGCTATGGGGCGGTTGAAAAGAAGTAGTTTTATCCACCAGGCCAAACGACTCTGCAGAGAAACCACCGATCTGCCCACAGTTGGTATCCCCCTAACAACTATTCCAGAGCGAACTCCATGGAAAGATGAGCATAGACTATCATTACAAATCCAGACAAAAGTGAGAGGAATATTTGACAAGGAAGATCAGAACAGTGTGCAGCGCAGAACAGCCACTCTCAGCTTCCTTGATGAAGAATACCCACAGGACCTCTGGATCCGAGTCTACACAGATGGGTCAGCACAAAATGCTGTTCGAAATGGAGGAGCGGGAGTGTACATAGAATACCCAAATAATACCAGGGACACAGCTAGAGTACCGACAGGAAAGTACTGCCATAACTACGATGCTGAAATTGAGGCAATCAATATAGCAACAGAGAAATTACTAAATACCAGCAATGGTACACAACCTGTGGTGCTATTGACAGATGCAAAATCAGTACTCGAGGCGCTCCTGTCTGGGAAATTGCCAGTACTAAGGACACTACTTTCTGAACTTAGCAGTCAGCATAAGGTCACCATACAGTGGATACCATCCCACTGTGGAGTACCCGGGAACGACAGAGCTGATCAATTGGCTAAGGAAGGAGCCAAAGAAGAACAGCCTGATGTGCCTGTAACATACCACCAAAAGAAAAGAATGATCAAATCAGTCAGAAAACCACCAAAACCTGCTCAAGATGACTACCACGTTATGGATAGACCAGAACAAGTCATTATTCTGCGCCTCAGAACAGGGCACAATAGATTACGCAACCACATGAATACAAAATTCAAGATTGGTGAAACAGCCATGTGTACATGTGGATTGGCGTCGCAGACAGCAGAGCACATACTCCAAGACTGCCCAAAATATAACATATCTAGGCAAACCTTCAGGCCTAGAGAGACGACAGTGGAAGATAAACTCTATGGACCGCTGTGTGAACTGAAAAAGACAGTTCAATTCATACAAGAGACAGCACTGCAGTTATAGACATATTTCAAGCGAACGAAAGAAGAAGAAGAAGATGCATGAACCAATGGCAGCAGAGACAGAACCTGAACCCTCGTTATGTGAAATTGCATGGGCAATAAAGAACCTGAAGAATGGTAAATCACCTGGATGTGATGAGATACCATCTGAACTAATTAAAGCGAGAGGAGAAGAAAGCATACAAATCTATCACGCATTATGTAAAAAGGATCATGGAACCTGCTTCAGCTGCAGCATGTTCAGTTCTTCCGGTCCCCAACATGGCGGTTAGGCATTGAACCGTTAAGTGCTCTGGCGTGTTTATGCTCGTGGCTACGGTTTGCAGTCGCATTTTCCTCATGTTTGACTGGTAGTACATGGTTCCGTCGCCCTGGTAATGAGTGAGTGCATGATGCGACACTGTGAGCTGTGAGATTCGTGTGGAATGCTTTTACATATGTCCGCTGTTGTGTGCACAGAGAACTGCATGTTCGGAACAATGGCCGACTGTTGCTGAATTGACTGGTTTGCCTTTTCGGTTCACGAGTGCAAGTCGTCGCTGGAGCTACAGAGTTCGTGCTTTGTGCGGCTTTTTCGGCGGGTTGCCCTGCGGAAAGAGACCGAGCCATGTGGGATAAAACCAGGATCAATGAAGTTTATCTGGTGACTGCCGATTCCATCGACGATGAACTGTATTTTTCGTGGAGGAATTTTGTGTTGGCATTCTGGCGGCGGCATTATGCACAGTGTATCTTGTGCGGGCTGTTGGCTTGCCGAGACTCCAGTCTGTTCCACTTTTCACATTGGACAGTTAGGGGCATTTTGTGTGATATTCACAGGCACAGGAACGGAGCATAATAGGGACTACACGACACGTTGCCGTGAAGTTGGAACCGCTGACTAACTAACTATGTCCAGTTGTTCACTATGTTGTCAATCATCATTCCTACAAGGGAGCATTTGTGTGGTGTCCCATTTTGTCTTGATGCCCCAAGTAAGTGCTTATCTCATCCATGCCACTAGGCGGGGACGGTCATCTCACATGATCACCAGAGTCGTGGATCAGCTTTGTGCTTTTGTCTCAATTATGCCATGTGGCCAAGCCATTTAGATATTTATCTCTCTGCAATCCCTTTGTTGTAATCCCTCTCAATCTCGCCAGTTGTCACCAAGTTCTTATTTAGCTTAACGGATAACTCCGCCCTACCGTCGCTAGGGCGCTCAACCCACAGGCTGACAACCGTTGGCATAGTATTCTCAACAATCATGAACAACCAACGGATGGCAGGGCAGTGACAGCGACAGGGTGTGACCCAAATAAAACACGCAGACATAAACTGATCCCAGGGCACTTAAGAGACCCCCCTTACAACCATTTTCTCGGCGTGCCGCGCTCGTTGTGTCAGTGGGGTGGTTTCTGAAAGCACCTGGAGACGCGGGAAAGTTATACAGATCTGCGGCTTGAACGACCATACCATCATATCGGAGACAGGAATAGTAAGACCTGAACCATTCAGTAGTCAACAGTGTTGTGTCCGTCCTTCCGTTCAATCTAGTATACTGATAAACTAGTCTTTTGATTTATAACCCCAGAGTGAATCCCCGTACATAAATTATACCAGATACTTGTTGTTGATTTCTCGGAAACAGTGGAACAAGTTTTCATTGTCTGGATAACTTCAAGGGTAAGTCAGAGTTACTGGTGCCAGGATTTTCTGGTATTTCAAGTTATCAGTGCTGCATTTGCGCCTGGAATGTGCAGGGCTTTGTTCTCAGTTGAGGCATAAATGCCGATTGCCCAGGGAGTCAATGCAAGGTGTACAGTCTAGAACTCTAGACCATTGCCTCACCTGTGATAGACAAAGACCTGCCCAGGAACAGAATACATAATCCCAAGTGTTATTAAGGGGTATTTTACATAAAGTGCTCAGTGTTACTGGACGCTGAGGTAGATCAGTGTTATTGGACGCTGAGGTAGCTCAGTGTTACTGGGACGCTGAGGCATCTCAGTGTTACTAGACGCTGAGGTGGCGCAATGGTTAGCTTGTTTGTCCACCTGCCTGGTAGTTATGAGATCGAATCACGACCGACCCGTGGATGTTATTAGTTGATTCGAGCTCCTAGATCGCCCCAGGCACCATGAGGTGTCCTGGAAAGTCAAGGCAGTCGGCGGGATACTGGCCACACCAGACAGCAAGTGCATTGGTCTATCAGAATATTAAGGTTGCATCATACCCCCACCGCGCCTAGGGAATGTAGAAGTCCTTGATCCACTTACTTTCATCAACCCAGGACACCCCAAGCCAGGTCAAGTGGCCTATACCTTCAGTTTCATCTCAAGTGGGTGTGATTTTGTGAGAAAAACACCATTTACCTAGCTGTTTTCTCGTGTGGGGAAATGACACGTAAGTTCTTTGTTGTAAGACACCGAGGGATTGCCGAGTGTACACGTCAGTTGGACCAAAATGTTGACTTATCGTCATTGACTTGAGGGCGTAAATTACAAGTACCTCTGAAGTCGGAGTGGGTTCACCTGATGGCAAGAGGCATAGGTAACAGGGAAAGCTAATTCACATACAAAACTCCGTCCAGTCCACTAGAAGTAGTAGAAGGTGTATAGACTACGCTTGGGTTCAAAGCCAGCGAACGCCAATAAATACAACTGTATTTGTTTAATTCTCTCCCTGAACTCCACGTGGGTGATTCTCTCCCTGAACTCCACGCGGGTGATTCTATGCTTCAGCTCCACGCGGGTGATTCTCTCCCTGAACTCCACGCGGGTGATTCTCTCCCTGAACTCCACGTGGGTGATTCTCTCCCTGAACTCCACGCGGGTGATTCTATGCTTCAGCTCCACGCGGGTGATTCTCTCCCTGAACTCCACGCGGGTGATTCTCTCCCTGAACTCCACGCGGGTGATTCTATGCTTCAGCTCCACGCGGGTGATTCTCTCCCTGAACTCCACGCGGGTGATTCTCTCCCTGAACTCCACGTGGGTGATTCTCTCCCTGAACTCCACGCGGGTGATTCTCTCCCTGAACTCCACGTGGGTGATTCTCTCCCTGAACTCCACGCGGGTGATTCTCTCCCTGAACTCCACGCGGGTGATTCTCTCCCTGAACTCCACGCGGGTGATTCTCTCCCTGAACTCCACGTGGGTGATTCTCTCCCTGAACTCCACGTGGGTGATTCTCTCCCTGAACTCCACGTGGGTGATTCTCTCCCTGAACTCCACGCGGGTGATTCTCTCCCTGAACTCCACGCGGGTGATTCTCTCCCTGAACTCCACGCGGGTGATTCTCTCCCTGAACTCCACGTGGGTGATTCTCTCCCTGAACTCCACGCGGGTGATTCTCTCCCTGAACTCCACGCGGGTGATTCTATGCTTCAGCTCCACGCGGGTGATTATATGCTTCAGCTCCATGCAGGTGATTCTCTCCCTGAACTCCACGAGGGTGATTCTCTGCTTCAGCTCCACGCGGGTGATTCTCTGCTTCAGCTCCACGCGGGTGATTCTCTCCCTGAACTCCACGTGGGTTATTCTCTGCTTCAGCTCCACGCGGGTTATTCTCTCCTTGAGCTCCACGTGGGTGATTCTCTGCTTCAGCTCCATGCGGGTGATTCTCTGCTTCAGCTCCACGCGGGTGATTCTCTCCCTGAACTCTACGTGGGTGATTCTATCCTTCAGCTCCATGCGGGTGATTCTCTCCCTGAACTCTACGTGGATGATTCTATCCTTCAGCTCCATGCGGGTGATTCTCTCCTTGAGCTCCACGTGGGTGAATCTCTCCTTGAGCTCCACGTGGGTGAATCTCTCATTGAGCTCCACGAGGGTGAATCTCTCCTTGAGCTCCACCTGGGTGATTCTCTGCTTCAGCTACACGCGGGTGATTCTATCCTTCAGCTCCACGCCATATCCTTCCTCCATGCCATAATGTCAAACCGTCCAGCATCTTCTCACTTGGTCTCCCCCTGACTCTCCTCCTCTCAAACTTGCCCATTGTGACGACACTCCAGCTTTCCTCTTCTCATGTTTGCATATCTTTACAGGACATCGCTGTCAACATCAGCACCTTTCAGCTGATTGTTGATTTCTTGGCAAGATTACGCTCAGTAGTTTGCCATTGCTTTCTGAGCGACCGGCTCACATACCCCTAAATTACTGACGCGGTTAGAACCGCTACAGATTCTCGTCGTCGTCACGTTACTCACGAGAGTATACGGGATTACGGAGAAAGTCGTTAACACCTAGGCCAGGGAGACATGCCCAAAAAATGTGGACTGTCTTCTTCTGATGCGAGTGACCAGTTCTCGTTGTGGGCTAACGCCTGTCAAGATGTCTTCATTGGTCTTTCTATCGGTCCACGGTGTTCTCATCATTCTTCTATAAAACCATAACTTCATATAATTTCTCACTTGCCTTCTAATTGCTCATGATTCGCTTCTTTACATTAGGATTGGCTCATATATTGCGCCAAGAACTTGTTTCCGCACCTCGATTGAAACAGATAAATTGCAGAGAATAATCTTCATCTTGTAAAATTCTAACTTAGCTACGTTGAGGGGATCGGAGCACTGTTGCAGGCTGATCATAATGAGGAGATGTGAGCACTATAGCAGTGTAGTCATATCCAGGCGAACCTTCTGGCCTAGAGAGACGACAGTGGAAGATAAACTCTATGGACCGCTGAGTGAACTAAAAAAGACTGTTAGATTCATACAAGAGACAACATTGCAGTTATAGACATATTTCAGGCGAACGGAAGAAGAAGAAGAAGAAGAAGAAGAAGAAGAAGAAGAAGAAGAAGAAGAAGAAGAAGAAGAAGAAGAAGCAGAAGAAGAAGAAGAAGAAGAAGATGATGATGAGAGCACTATAGTAGTGTAGTCATAATGAGGAGATGAGAGTGCTATAGAAGTGTGATCATAATGAGGAGATGGAAGTACTATAGTAGTGTAGTCATGAGGAGGTGGGAGGTTTATAGTAGTGTAGTCATGAGGAGATGGAAGTACTATAGTAGTGTAGTCATGAGGAGGTGGGAGTATTATAGTAGTGTAGTCATGAGGAGATGGAAGCACTATAGTAGTGTAGTCATGAGGAGATGGAAGCACTATAGTAGTGTAGTCATGAGGAGGTGGAAGTACTATAGTAGAATAGTCCATGAGGAGGTGGAAGTACTATAGTAGTGTAGTCATGAGGAGATGGAAGTACTATAGTAGTGTAGTCATGAGGAGATGGAAGTACTATAGTAATGTAGTCATGAGGAGATGGAAGTACTATAGTAATTTAGTCATGAGAAGATGGAAGTACTATAGTAGTGTAGTCATGAGAAGATGGAAGTACTATAGTAGTGTAGTCATGAGAAGATGGAAGTACTATAGTAGTGTAGTCATGAGGAGGTGGAAGTACTATAGTAGTATAGTCATGAGGAGGTGGAAGTACTATAGTAGTGTAGTCATGAGGAGATGGAAGTACTATAGTAATGTAGTCATGAGGAGATGGAAGTACTATAGTAGTGTAGTCATGAGGAGATGGAAATACTATAGTAGTGTAGTCATGAGGAGATGGAAGTACTATAGTAATGTAGTCATGAGGAGATGGAAGTACTATAGTAATGTAGTCATGAGGAGGTGGAAGTACTATAGTAGTGTAGTCATGAGAAGATGGAAGTACTATAGTAATGTAGTCATGAGGAGATGGAAGTACTATAGTAGTGTAGTCATGAGAAGATGGAAGTACTATAGTAGTGTAGTCATGAGAAGATGGAAGTACTATAGTAGTTTAGTCATGAGGAGATGGAAGTACTATAGTAATGTAGTCATGAGGAGGGTGGAAGTACTATAGTAGTGTAGTCATGAGAAGATGGAAGTACTATAGTAGTGTAGTCATGAGAAGATGGAAGTACTATAGTAATGTAGTCATGAGGAGATGGAAATACTATAGTAGTATAGTCATGAGGAGATGGAAATACTATAGTAGTATAGTCATGAGGAGATGGAAGTACTATAGTAGTGTAGTCATGAGGAGATGGAAATACTATAGTACTGTAGTCATGAGGAGATGGAAATACTATAGTTAATGTCGTCATGAGAGATGGAAATACTATAGTAGTGTAGTCATGAGGAGATGGAAATACTATAGTAATTGTTAGTCATGAGGAGATGAAATACTATAGTAGTGTAGTCATGAGGAGATGGAAATACTATAGTAGTATAGTCATGAGGAGATGGAAATACTATAGTAGTGTAGTCATGAGGAGATGGAAATACTATAGTAGTGTAGTCATGAGGAGGTGGAAATACTATAGTAGTGTAGTCATGAGGAGATGGAAATACTATAGTAGTGTAGTCATGAGGAGATGGAAATACTATAGTAATGTAGTCATGAGGAGATGGAAATACTATAGTAGTGTAGTCATGAGGAGATGGAAATACTATAGTAGTGTAGTCATGAGGAGATGGAAAATACTATAGTAGTTGTAGTCATGAGGAGATGGAAATACGATAGTAGTGTAGTCATGATGGAGATGGAAATACTATAGTAGTGTAGTCATGAGGAGGTGGGAGTACTATAGTAGTGTAGTCATGAGGAGGTGGGAGGTTTATAGTAGTGTAGTCATGAGGAGATGGAAGTACTATAGTAGTGTAGTCATGAGGAGGTGGGAGTACTATAGTAGTGTAGTCATGAGGAGGTGGGAGTACTATAGTAGTGTAGTCATGAGGAGATGGAAATACTATAGTAGTGTAGTCATGAGGAGATGGGAGTACTATAGTAGTGTAGTCATGAGGAGATGGAAGTACTATAGTAGTGTAGTCATGAGGAGATGGAAATACTATAGTAATTTAGTCATGAGAAGATGGAAGTACTATAGTAGTGTAGTCATGAGGAGGTGGAAGTACTATAGTAGTATAGTCATGAGGAGGTGGAAGTACTATAGTAGTGTAGTCATGAGGAGGATGGAAGTACTATAGTAGTGTAGTTCATGAGGAGATGGAAGTACTATAGTAATGTAGTCATGAGGAGATGGAAGTACTATAGTAATTTAGTCATGAGAAGATGGAAGTACTATAGTAGTGTAGTCATGAGAAGATGGAAGTACTATAGTAGTGTAGTCATGAGAAGATGGAAGTACTATAGTAGTGTAGTCATGAGGAGGTGGAAGTACTATAGTAGTGTAGTCATGAGGAGATGGAAGTACTATAGTAGTGTAGTCATGAGGAGATGGAAGTACTATAGTAGTGTAGTCATGAGGAGATGGAAGTACTATAGTAATGTAGTCATGAGGAGATGGAAGTACTATAGTAGTGTAGTCATGAGGAGATGGAAATACTATAGTAATTTAGTCATGAGAAGATGGAAGTACTATAGTAGTGTAGTCATGAGGAGGTGGAAGTACTATAGTAGTATAGTCATGAGGAGATGGGAGTACTATAGTAGTGTAGTCATGAGGAGATGGGAGTACTATAGTAATGTAGTCATGAGGAGATGGAAATACTATAGTAATGTAGTCATGAGGAGATGGAAGTACTATAGTAGTGTAGTCATGAGGAGATGGAAATACTATAGTAGTGTAGTCATGAGGAGATGGAAATACTATAGTAGTGTAGTCATGAGGAGATGGGAGTACTATAGTAGTGTAGTCATGAGGAGATGGGAGTACTATAGCAGTGTAGTCATAATGAGGAGATGGGAGTACTATAGTAGTGTAGTCATGAGGAGATGGGAGTACTATAGTAGTGTAGTCATGAGGAGATGGAAATACTATAGTAATGTAGTCATGAGGAGATGGAAGTACTATAGTAATGTAGTCATGAGGAGATGGAAATACTATAGTAGTGTAGTCATGAGGAGATGGAAATACTATAGTAGTGTAGTCATGAGGAGATGGGAGTACTATAGTAGTGTAGTCATGAGGAGATGGGAGTACTATAGTAGTGTAGTCATGAGGAGATGGAAATACTATAGTAATGTAGTCATGAGGAGATGGGAGTACTATAGTAGTGTAGTCATGAGGAGATGGGAGTACTATAGCAGTGTAGTCATAATGAGGAGATGGGAGTACTATAGTAGTGTAGTCATGAGGAGATGGGAGTACTATAGTAGTGTAGTCATGAGGAGATGGGAGTACTATAGCAGTGTAGTCATAATGAGGAGATTGGAGTACTATAGTAGTGTAGTCATGAGGAGATGGGAGTACTATAGTAGTGTAGTCATGAGGAGATGGAAATACTATAGTATGTAGTCATGAGGAGGTGGGAGTACTATAGTAGTGTAGTCATGAGGAGATGGGAGTACTATAGTAGTGTAGTCATGAGGAGATGGAAGTACTATAGTACTGTAGTCATGAGGAGATGGGAGTACTATAGTAGTGTAGTCATGAGGAGATGGAAGTACTATAGTACTGTAGTCATGAGGAGGTGGGAGGTTTATAGTAGTGTAGTCATGAGGAGATGGAAGTACTATAGTAGTGTAGTCATGAGGAGGTGGGAGTACTATAGTAGTGTAGTCATGAGGAGATGGGAGTACTATAGTAGTGTAGTCATGAGGAGATGGAAGTACTATAGTACTGTAGTCATGAGGAGATGGGAGTACTATAGTAGTGTAGTCATGAGGAGATGGAAGTACTATAGTACTGTAGTCATGAGGAGGTGGGAGTACTATAGTAGTGTAGTCATGAGGAGATGGGAGTACTATAGTAGTGTAGTCATGAGGAGATGGAAGTACTATAGTACTGTAGTCATGAGGAGATGGAAGTACTATAGTACTGTAGTCATGAGGAGATGGGAGTACTATAGTAGTGTAGTCATGAGGAGATGGAAGTACTATAGTACTGTAGTCATGAGGAGGTGGGAGTACTATAGTAGTGTAGTCATGAGGAGATGGGAGTACTATAGTAGTGTAGTCATGAGGAGATGGAAGTACTATAGTACTGTAGTCATGAGGAGGTGGGAGTACTATAGTAGTGTAGTCATGAGGAGGTGGGAGTACTATAGTAGTGTAGTCATGAGGAGATGGAAGTACTATAGTACTGTAGTCATGAGGAGATGGGAGTACTATAGTAGTGTAGTCATAATGAGAAGATGGGAGTACTATAGTAGTGTAGTCACAATGAGGAGAATCGGAGAACTTGTATAGTGTGCTCAATGCCGGTTGATTGTGGCACTATTGTGGTGTGATCGATAGAAAGAGAATGGGGTATGATAGGTAGAAAGAGACTGGGGTATGATCAATAGAAAGAGACGTTGTGTAGTGTTATCATGACAATGATATTTGATCACTGTTGTAGTGTTATCAGAATAATGGTATTTGAGCACTCTTTTAGTGTTAACAGAACAATGGTATTTGAGCACTGTTATAGTGTTATAAGAAGGAGGATCGGAGCACTGTTGTAATGTTATCAGACGGAAGGGATCGGATCACTGTTGTTGTGTTATAAAAAGGAGGGTATAGGCGCACTGTTGTAATGTTATTATAAGGAGGTATAGGCACACTGTTGTAATGTTATCATAACGAGGGTATAGGAGCACTGTTGTAGTGTTATCATAACGAGGAAATATGAGCACTGTTGTAGTGTTATCATAACGAGGGTATAGGAGCACTGTTATTGTGTTATTAAGTGCGGGGAAGATTGTCTATAGCCCAATCAAACACAAATGATTATAGACACACGGGATTCTTTGTACTACACTCTAAGCTGCAGTCATGGCGCCCCGCCAACTCTGTAGAAAGTCTATAAATGGACTCTTCCTAAGGTTAAAGCAAAATGTTAACTAACAAAACAACGATATCCACGAAATGTATGGTGCTTGGGTGTTGCCAGAAATACAATATTTGTAAGCCCAACTAAGTATACGGAATTAGTACATTCTGTTCTAGGCTTTTAGGGTTCTCGAATAGCAATTCTGCTTTTTATTTTACTAACGGTTCTCAAACATGCAGGCTAGCAACAATAACTACATACATTCTATCAGTTCAGTTCAGTTCAGTTAGCAGTTGGGGTATCTTCGTTGCACTCCGGACATGTCCATAGGTACTCAGATCCTCCCCCCAGCATATTCATCAGCGTCCGGTGGATAATAGTGCCAGTTCTGTGTTGGTTGACGAGGCGCTTTGTTTTCCCGATGTACCTCTCGCGTCTGTCTGTGCCGATTCTTACTCCCAGGTCTTTCATCCTGGACAGCGATGTGGAATCACTGACGTCAAAGTCCTCTGTTCTCGCCATATCTTTAAGGACGTTAATAACATCGGCACGATCCATGGGCTGGCCATCTACAGGGGGTGCAGAGCCAGCCAGTTTGTCAGCTCGTTCATTTCCCTCGACTCCCGCATGTCCCGGGACGAAGATGAAGGTGACTTTACGGACAACAGACTTCCGCAGCGATTCAGTCCACTGTCTACGTACAGATCCAGCTTCGACCTTCTGAATCATGCTCATTGAATCACTTAGTACACACACGTTGGTATAATGCTGTGATTCCAGCCATATGAAAGCCTGTGTAACTGCCATCACCTCCATCGTCATGCTGCTCGTGGTCATAGAGTGGGCACCACTGGATTCTTGAACGGTTCGGCCCGCTGAACGGGCTGTAAATGCCCACGCACTTCTCTGCTGCTTTACAACAGATCCATCTGTATAGATGAGCACTTCGGGGCTATCTGAGTGTTCATAGATGAGCGCGTTAACCTCTGCATTGACAGCGGCAGGGTTCTGCTCTCTGCACCGTCTGTCGAGTGTGATAATGCAGGAGAAAGTGCACTTAAAAGCTGGAGGCACCGGCACCCATTCCTTGACGGGGTTGATACTGGTAAGACTTCAGACCTGTCTGACGACATCTTCCGCCCGACCCATCCATGATTTGCCCCTCTTTAGCCTGTCACCCTTTTCTCTGAATATAGCGTCATGCAGAGGGTGCTGCTCATCTGCACTTATTTTTAAGTATGCACGAGCTCTCCAGATCTTGATCCTGTGTTCCATTGTCGGGAAGTCAAGGAGGTATCTCATTGCTACACAGCTGGTGTCTCTCGTGCAGCCCAAAATGATGCGCATGGCTTCGTTTTGTACCTTTTCAAGTCTTCCAATCTGTGTAGGGCTGACAGTGAGGATGGCCAGGGCATACTCGATGCGTGAAAGCACAAGTCCTTGGAACAGAAGTATTAGCAGTCTTTGCTCGATATTGGCAGTCGCCATGACTCTCATTGCTGACAAACCTTTTCGAGCCTTCGTTATGACATAATCGACATGATCTCTGAAGGACAGGCTACGATCAAGCCTCACGCCAAGATATGTCATTGACTGGGTTCTACTCAAACTGCTCCCATCCATTCTTACTGCCGGCAGGTCTGTTTTCACAATATGGTTGTTTAGTGAGAACCATGTAACCGTTGCCTTTGCAGGGTTGACAAGGGCATCGGCATCAGCACACCATGAGGAAATTCGATCTAGTTCGCCCTGCATATCATTGGCAACCGCCTGTCTATCTCGACCCTGTCGATACACGAGGATGTCGTCAACGAATGACAGAGTCCTACCCCTCCCCTCCAACTGTTGTTCAGTGATCGGCACCGTATACACGTTGAATAGTACTGGTGACAGTGGTGAACCCTGCGGCAATCCTGGACATATCGTTATCGGCTCAGAAGACCAACTCCCGCATCTTAGCACCACCTTCCTTTGGAGCAGAACTGCAGCTATCCATCGTACAAGGTGAGGGTGCACTTTCAGTCTGAGGAGGGTTTGCATCAAGTGCTCGAAAGATACTCTGTTATATGCGTCCTCTAAGTCTATGGCGGCCGCACATGTCTCTTCTCTGACCTGAAATCCTTCGTAAACATCTTGAGCAAAGACCGCCGCATTCAGCCATGACTCTTTGTTGCGTCTGTATCCAAGTGTGGGCGGGAAGCAGCCGAGCTGTTCCAAGTCACAAGCAAGTCTGTGTGCTACAATTTTCTCCAGTAGCTTGCCAACAGTATTCTGCATCGTAATGATTCTGTAGCCGCTTATCTTGGAATGGTCTTTGTTAGGTTTTGGCAGCGGCAGCAAGTAGCTGTGTAGCCATTCTTCTTTGACCTGACCCCTCTGGATACTGGTGTTGAATTCTCTGGCCAGTTCTTCCATGTCATCATCTGATATCACCAGTAGGTCACCATATCGGATGCCGTCTGGGCCTGGGGCGGTGTTAGGTGATTTCTTGAGCATCGCACGCAATATCTCAGCTGTGATTGTCCATTCTTCGTCTGTCCCGACCCCCTCGCACAACTGAGAGAGTGTCGTTGTGGTCCTCTGTCTGGCGGGCTCGTCTTTCTAGTCAGTCTGTTCTATGTAGCGTGCAAGAAGGGCCTTACCTTTATCCGCATCCGACTTTTTCCATGCCAGGTCTGTGCCTTGAAAGTCTGGAGTACCCCTACGTTGTGCAGCACCGTTCATGCTCTTGTGGAGGCGCCAGAATGTCGTAAGAGATCGCTCGGAGCACACCTTCCTGCAGAACTCGTCCCATTTCTCGGCCTTGGCATGTTTGGCGCAGGATTTGAATGAAGTCGTCGTCCTATCCACCTCAGTCTTCAGGTTCGCCAACTTAACCTGTGGCATCTTTGACAACCTGCCTCTTTCCCAGCCATGCCTTCTCGACCTCTCCATTCCACCATGGTGGCTGCAACCATCTTTCTTGTCTCCTGCGGGAGGAAGTTAGTTTTCTTCTTCTGATCTTGCTTATGGCGTCTTGACCAGCGTTGTCGACATTCTATCAATGAATGATCATTCCTTAGTGTTATTGTAAAGAGTGCGACGAACAGAAATATGGCAATACACGCCACCGTAGTTCATACACGTGCTACTACTAGTAGTGATATTTACGTAAGGGTTAACAATCCTTATTGTCTATGCCCCTCGCCGTCAAGTGAACCCTATTCGATGTCTGAAGTACCTGGTCTGCTTCAACCTCTGTTCCCGGTATTTTGTCCTTCCAGTAATCGTTGGTGTTTCCTCATGTCTAAGTGTGTGACAAAGACATGAGAGTCCTCGCTTTTGCCATCACTCTAAGAAGTCAATGTTTCCAGGCAGCTGGTGTTGTCAGTTTTCGATAGCCTCACAGTACAGATGTTTTTAAACAAAGACGTCACAAACAATATATTGCACGATTTATTGCCTGGCGGTGAGTTGGATTAAGAGACAGTTAGATAGCTCAATTGACACACCATGAACATCGTTACCTAGACAACGACCATCACACGACAATATCACGCAAAGATCATCAAGAACATTGAACTTATCATCAAGAACGACGTGTGACAAAGAAGTTAATATCATCACTGCCCCTGAATTATTCTACCCCCCCCCCCCCCCCCCCCTTCCAGGAGGCCTTACTGCTCACTTTGGGAATCGCTGGTTTATTGAAAGTTGACAATAATTTATTGCTCATCTCCTACTGAATGACGTCAACAGCTGTCAAACCTTTCTCAATTACAGTTGATCAGCGGGGGGCAAGAGAACAGTCGACAGTAGATGACACACTAAACATAGCTTTTATTATGCGTTGGAATGCATTAGGGCACTCAAAAAAGTAAAGTTAATAACAAACTAAACGCCATCTTCGAATTCATGCGACACCTAAATAAAAAAGACTTAAAACAACAATAAACGTTTTACGTATCTTCATTCCTGGTTTCATTTGCCGTATTCGTAAGTCATATCAAATACACACAGTAGTTTGTGAATACCCCGAGTGCTGTCATGTCGGTTCTTGACTTGTATATCTTTACCGCATGTCCTTTAGTGTTGTATTTATATATTTGCTTTGTTCATTGTATACTATTTATACATCAATTTATACATCAAAGAAGATTGGCTGCCCACCAACTCTTCTGTCCATTGTGGAATCGTTTCACACAGGCATGAAGGGTATAATCAAGTTTGATGGTGCAACTTCTGAAGAATTTGAAATCAAGAGTGGAGTTAAGCAAGGTTGTGTACTAGCTCCCACCCTCTTTGGAATATACTTTTCACTTCTACTGAAATATGCATTTCGTGATCAGGATGGTGGTATATACATTCACTCACGCTCAGATGGCGGCCTCTACAATGCTCAGAGATTGAAGGCTAAGACCAAAATTAGGAGGGTACTGATCAGAGAGTTGCTTTTTGCAGATGATGCTGCAGTTACGACCCACTCTGAGGAAGAATTGCAATGTCTACTATCTGCATTCTCCAATGCTTGTTCTGAATTTGGTTTAACAATTAGCAAAAAGAAGACACAGATTATGTCACAAGGTGCACATGGGGTACCATCAATCTTTATTGACGACGCCGAACTAGAGATAGTAGACCATTTTACATATCTAGGATCAGTGGTAAATAGCAAATTATCCCTAGATCAGGAAATCAACATCCGGATTGGTAAGGCAGCAACAACAATGAACAGGTTAAGAAAAAGAGTCTGGGAGAACAGGAAGCTTACTGCCAAAACAAAAGTCCTTGTCTATCAAGCCTGTGTCCTTAGTACTCTTCTCTATGGCAGTGAAACCTGGACAACTTACTCACACCAAGAGAACAATTTAAACAGCTTTCATATGCGGTGTCTGCGAAGAATTCTTGGTATTAAGTGGCAAGACAAAATCACAAATACTGAAGTATTGGAAAGATCAGGTTGTGTGACAGTTTATTCCATGCTCAGTCTTCGTAGACTTAGATGGATAGGACATCTTAGGAGGATGGATGATGGTAGAATACCAAAGGATATCTTTTTTGGTGAACTACAGATGGGTAAGAGATCTCAGGGTCGGCCTCTACTACGATACAAAGATGTGTGTAAGCGGGACATGATTGATACAGGCATTGATAATGCACATTGGGAGCAAGTCGCCGCTGAACGTGTTGCATGGAGGGCAAACTATCAGAAATGGAATAAAGTCAAAGGAGAAAATTATTGCAGAAAAGTCACACACCAAGCGTTTGAGACGTAAGATGGTGCATGATGGTGGAAATGACCACGTGTTCACATGCACCCACTGTGAACGGACATTTACAGCGCAAATTGGCCTTATCAGTCACACTCGCTACCGCCATAGTTAAAAGTTATTATGCCTTTTTAAAGCACAAACTATCGTCTGTCAAGACGGCAAGGTGCCAATGAATTTATACATCAGTTATTTACTACCGTATTATACAATATTACCCTACCATTTATGTTGTTTTCCCGTGTGTAGCTGCCGTGTGGTCTGTCTTGTTTTCCCATGTGTAGCTGCCGTGTGGTCTGTCGTGTTTTCCCGTGTGTAGCTGCCGTGTGGTCTGTCTTGTTTTCACATGTGTAGCTGCCGTGTGGTCTTTGTCTTGTTTTCCCGTGTGTAGCTGCCGTGTGGTCTGTCGTGTTTTCCCGTGTGTAGCTGCCGTGTGGTCAGTCTTGTTTTTCACGTTGTGTAGCTGCCGTGTGGTCTTTGTCTTGTTTTCCCGTGTGTAGCTGCCGTGTGGTCTGTCTTGTTTTCCCATGTGTAGCTGCCGTGTGGTCTTTGTCTTGTTTTCCCGTGTGTAGCTGCCGTGTGGTCTGTCGTGTTTTCCCGTGTGTAGCTGCCGTGTGGTCAGTCTTGTTTTCCCGTGTGTAGCTGCCGTGTGGTCAGTCTTGTTTTCCCGTGTGTAGCTGCCGTGTGGTCTGTCTTGTTTTCCCGTGTGTAGCTGCCGTGTGGTCAGTCTTGTTTTCCGTGTGTAGCTGCCGTGTGGTCTGTCGTGTTTTCCGTGTGTAGCTGCCGTGTGGTCTGTCTTGTTTTCCCATGTGTAGCGCCGTGTGGTCTTTGTCTTGTTTTCCCGTGTGTAGCTGCCGTGTGGTCTGTCGTGTTTTCCCGTGTGTAGCTGCCGTGTGGTTCAGTCTTGTTTTCCCGTGTGTAGCTGCCGTGTGGTCAGTCTTGTTTTCCCGTGTGTAGCTGCCGTGTGGTCTGTCGTGTTTTCCCGTGTGTAGCTGCCGTGTGGTCAGTCTTGTTTTCCCGTGTGTAGCTGCCGTGTGGTCAGTCTTGTTTTCCCGTGTGTAGCTGCCGTGTGGTCTGTCGTGTTTTCCCGTGTGTAGCTGCCGTGTGGTCAGTCTTGTTTTCCCGTGTGTAGCTGCCGTGTGGTCTTCTGTATTGTCTCCCTTAAAAAAAAAGCCGCATTACTGACAAGTTTATTCGTCTCTCTTTTTGTTACTGCCGGATCAACAGTGCAGTGGGCAGGGATGTGGTGGGCGAACTCCTTTTCACGTCATGAGGTGAATGGGGTATATGGTGTTAGCAATATACGGGAGACGAGTCGGCACTGGATTAGTACTGTGCTCAAACAACACCAATAACCTTTACTTCCACGAATGTTTCCAGGTACTCATGCAAGCCCGAGTTGGCCTTGGAGTCCAGGACCCATATAGAATAATCGGTCGAAACGAGATTCGAACTTATGACTAGCGGGGGCTTGGGTGCTAGCCACTGCGACCAGCGCGGTCCAGTCAGACCGAATAGCATACGGGTTATTGTATTTCCTAAGCAAGCCTTACCATTTCTGTATTGTTGAAGATTCTTAGCTAATGATGGGAGCTCTTAGGAAGACACAGACAAGAATGAATCGCTGATGCTATTTTAATGTCCTCAGGGTTTCCAAACAATTGATTATTCTGAGGCACCATTTGACGAAGTATATTTACATCATGGAACATACACAGAGTTGAGTCGGGTATAAGACCTTCTTAGTAACTTCCCTTCTATATAAGTGTGGTTTAGTAATTTCCCTTTTTTACAAGAGTGGTTTGGTAACTTCCCTTCTGTACAAGTGTGGTTTGGTAACTTCCCTTCTGTACAAGTGTGGTTTGGTAACTTCCCTTCTGTAAAAGTGTGGTTTAGTAACTTCCCTTCTATACAAGTGCGGCTTCGTAACTTCCCTTCTGTACAAGTGTGGTTTGGTAACTTCCCTTCTGTAAAAGTGTGGTTTAGTAACTTCCCTTCTATACAAGTGCGGCTTCGTAACTTCCCTTCTGTACAAATGTGGTTTGGTAACTTCCTTTCTGTATAAGTGTTTTAGTAACTTCCTTTCTGTACAAATTTGGTTTAATAATTTACCTTTTGCAATAGTATGAGTTAGTAACTTGTTCACGAGTATGACTTAGTAACTTCCATTTTGCACTAGTGTGGCTTAGTAACTTTTGTTTCTAACTAATATGACTTAGTAACTTCCCTTCCGCATATATGGTTAAACAATTTCTTTGTAACGTCCATTCTATGCAAGTGTTGTTTAGTAGCTTCCCTTTTGCACTAGCGTAGCTTAGTAACTCCCTCCCGCACTAGCGTGGCTTAGTAACTCCCTCCCGCACTAGCGTGGCTAAGTAAGTTACTTCTGCACCAGCGTGGCTGTAACGAGAAACAAGTCTTGTGATCTTTGGTATTGTTCTTGCTGCTGCTTTTGCTGCTGCTTGCTGCCGATGTTGCTGTTGTTATACTGTTGTTGCTGCGCTGCTGCTGCTGCTGCCGCCGCCGCTGCTGCTGCTGCTGCTGTAGGAAACCCAGTCCTATCCAAGTGTTTACTCTTGTACGAACTGGCAGTACCAGAATTGATGTGGTTCCTTCCAGCTAAGGAAGTAAGACACCCATTTCTAGCATGCCTGTGAGTTTTTCATGCGAGGTGTGCAGAACCTGGGTGGTGATTGTTACGATCATCATGGAGAATTGCTGTGCCTGTCCTGGAATCTCGCAGCATGCAAATTTTGTAGTGCTTGGGTGGTGGTCATCAAAGCGATGCCACGACTTAATGCAAGTGAATGGACGTGAAGACTGCAACTGCGACTTCCCAGACAGAACGAAATGTTGTGTCTGTGACAGGTTCACAAAGCATGCTACGTAATATATAAATTAATATGTTCTGAAGGAAGTGGCTTGCATCTTAGAAAAGACGGAGGTCAAGAGCTTTTCCTGGATTTTCTGTCATGGGCACGCGGGTGTGTGAGAAAATGAACAGGCTGATAGACTGGCTGCTGGCTGCCGCTCCTTTGAGCGGGGAGCTAGATTATGACAAGAAGGAGGTAGCGGAGGTTCTCTAGGTTTGAGTAGAAAGTGCAGCAAACGAAGGGCCCTCATCTGGAGAGACTGGTTCAGTGAGGAGTGAACGTCATTCAATTCGTGGAGGAAAATGCAGGCGAACGTTTGGTCAGGTTGCCACTGGTACCATCAGCTATGGGAACTGAAGAAAGCAATTGAAGGAAGGAGGCGGAGCTCGTGTGAGAATGTCCCGAGTGCAATGATCATGGAAAATATTAATGTAAATCACCCCTTCACTAGCCAAACCGGTGTTTGTTTCCAGGATGCATCACGGGCAAATAAAGAGAGGTCCAGCCAGGCACATCAGCGTCTCTGCATAAGACACAAATGCTTCTCATGATGGAAGCTTATTACTGGATCTTGGATATAATTGACAACATGGATATAATCGACATCATGGATATCATCCACATCATGGATATGATCTACATCATGAATATGATGTAGCATGGATAGCATCGACAGCATGGATATCATCGACAGCATGGATAGCATCGACATCACCCAGGCGATCACAGTAATATTTCCATTACTCAAGTAAGTACACGCCATGAGCACGCGCTAATTTATTTGTTCTGCGTGTACTGCCGTGTACTCATTCAGCACGGAGCAGTCTAAGCTAGATGATGCTGCCACCGTATAACACATATTTGTAAGACTATCTATTAGTGCTTCCGTGCTCTTCATATCACACTATGAGAATATCATCTCAGTGCACGAAGTACGCAGCACAAGATTGGATCACATCGTGTGAATACAACAACCCACACACTCTATATACAGGCTGCTGTAGATAGGTTACGTAATTTTAAATATTTCCTAAACAGTCAACATATTATGTCATATTGTTGTCATATGCTGTAATGTGGAATTTACTCGTATCTGTATTTTCAGAAGCAACCACTCTAGAAACGCATTCAGACTACTGATGACTGGAATGCAGCACATGAACTTGAACCATACCGGTTTGTTGAAGTCTCCGGTACAGGAAGCTGATAGACTGTGATGGTCCGCATCGTTTTAGGCCTACGAACTAATCTTTAATCATAAAAAGTTGTTTCACATTCTGGCGTGCCATAGTGCCTTTTGATGTTTACTATAGGCGACAACTTGTTCCATAACCAGTGGTTATTAACGATCTAACCAGCGACAATTGTTCCATAACCTGTGGCTATAGATGATCTAACCAGCGACAATTGTTCCATAACCTGTGGCTATAGATGATCTAACCAGCGACAATTGTTCTATAGCCTGTGGCTATTGATTATCTGACTAGCGACAATACTTCCATAACCTGTGGATATTGATGTTCTAACCAGCGACAATTGTTCCATAACCTGTGGCTATAGATGATCTAACCAGCGACAATTGTTCCATAACCTGTGGATATTGATGTTCTAACCAGCGACAATTGTTCCATAACCTGTGGCTATAGATGATCTAACCAGCGACAATTGTTCCATAACCTGTGGATATTGATGTTCTAACCAGCGACAATTGTTCTATAGCCTGTGGCTATTGATTATCTGACTAGCGACAATACTTCCATAACCTGTGGCGTTTTATTATCTGACCAGCGACAATTTTCGAACACCCTTAACTTTGGAAACTTAATACAGCCACAGTTTTGACACAACCTACAGCATCAACTGACACACAACGAGACACAATCTGTGTGCTCTACGATGTCTCTCTTCTCTGGTGGTAAATCTAAGGACTCTGATCTGTTCTCCAAGAAATCTCAGTTCTACGTGGAGTTTCTGGGTTGGATGGAGTGTCGAGGGAGTCAAGGTCACAAATATACAGAGGCGGTCATGAAGGAGCTTCGGCGGCGTCAGAAGATTACGGCGGCCACGCCAAAACTGACCATTGAGGTGAGCCTGCATTTTTGGGATCATTATGAAATCAGGTTATGTGATTAAAATCAGAGTATTTTATCAGATTGATTAGGGGATCAAACAACCACACCACATGTTGACATTATTTATGCGCAATGTTCGTGGATTGATAAGACTTATAGTACTTTGGTCAGTTACTGATTATACGACCAAACAGTATAACACAGTGGTCAGTTATTGCCTACACCACCAAAAACTTATAGTATAGTGGTCAGTTACTGCCTAAACCACTAAACTCTTATAGCACGGTGGTTGGTTACTGCCTACACCACCAAACTCTTCTACACCACCAAACTCTTATGGTGGTTGATTACTTTCTACACCACCAAACTCTTATAGCACAGTGGTCAGTTACTGCCTACACCACCAAACTCTTATAGCACGGCGGTTGGTTACTGTCTACACCACCAAACTCTTATAGCACAGTGGTCAGTTACTTTCTACACCAACAAAAACTTATAGCACAATGGTCAGTTACTGTACACACCACCAAAATCTTATAGCACAGAGGTCAGTTACTGCCCACACCACCAAAATCTTATAGCACAGAGGTCAGTTACTGCCAACACCTCACCACCAAACACATATCACATTTGGTAAGTCATTGCCAACACCTCGCCACCAAACACATAGAGCACAGTGGTCAGTTACTGCCAACACCTCGCCACCAAACACATATCACATTTGGTAAGTCATTGCAAACACCTCGCCACCAAACACGTGTAGAACAGTGGTCAATTACTGCCAACACCTCACCACCAAACACGTATCACATTGGTAAGTTATTGCCAACACCTCACCACCAAACACATAGAGCACAGTGGTCAGTTACTGCCAACACCTCGCCACCAAACACATAGAGCACAGTGGTCAGTTACTGCCAACACCTCGCCACCAAACACATACGAGCACATTGGTCAGTTACTGCCAACACCTCGCCACCAAACACATATCACATTTGGTAAGTCATTGCCAACACCTCGCCACCAAACACATAGAGCATAGTGGTCAGTTACTGCCAACACCTCACCACCAAACACATATCACATTTGGTAAGTAATTGCCAACACCTCGCCACCAAACACGTACAGAACAGTGGTCAATTACTACCTGTTCGACCAAATACTTACAGCATAGAGGTCAGATATTTAACTTACCATACACCATACTTTAGTGAACTCACATTAACTTCCCATTTACCACACTCTACTGAACCCAGAGTAATTTCTCTTACACATACCATCTTAATTTATCTTACATTGCACAACATTAACATTACTACCCTTATCTTACACTTCCCATCTTAATTTATCTTACATTGCACAACATTAACATTACTACCCTTATCTTACACTTCCCATCTTAATTTATCTTACATTACACAACTTAACTCACATTACTCGCCTGATCTTACACTTCCCATCTTAATTTATCTTACATTACACAACTTAACTCACATTACTCGCCTGATCTTACACTTCCCATGTTAATTTATCTTACATTACACAACTTAACTCACATTACTCGCCTGATCTTACACTTCCCATCTTAATTTATCTTACATTACACAACTTAACTCACATTACTCGCCTGATCTTACACTTCCCATCTTAATTTATCTTACATTACACAACTTAACGTAACTTACTTGCCTTATCTTACACGTCCCAGTTTCTACTTAGAATTATAATGAGAAGAACAAGCAAGAAAATAGAAATGGAAATTGGTGAAGAACAGTATGGATTTGTGGAAGGAAAGGGTACAAACAATAGTAGTAGTAGTCTTAGTAGTAGTAGTAGTAGTAGTAGTAGTAGTAGTAGTAGTAGTAGTAGTAGTAGTAGTAGTAGTAGTAGTAGTAGTAGTAGTAGTAGTAGTAGTAGTAGTAGAAGCAGCAGCAGCAGCAGCAGCAGCAGCATCAGCAGAAGCAACAGTAGTGGTAGATAAAAAGAAGAAGAGATAGAAGACGTCCATGGTGTGGAACCCCAGTCTTGTGCAACGCTACCGTGGATGTATCGCTGCAGTTCTTGTGTGTAAACCTGCTCGCCCACCCCTGAAGTTAGCGTCATGGAAGAGGCAGTATTATTACTGTCGACCGTGAAACAGTATCGCTGGCTAGTTCCTCTCAGAGAGAAACATTATTTGACCCGTGTTTCCTCGGAGAATCTTTTCATGTAGCCCAAGGCTGGGATACAAGAATACGATTTTCTTCTCATTAGTCCGCGGTATTCTAAAATATTTTCTAGACATCTAAACTCAAAAGCCACGATTTTCTTCTTTAGTGATGGTGAAAGTGTCCATGATTGACATCCGCATGTTGCCACAAGAAAGATACACGTTCCCAACATTTAATATTGTATTTTTTTTTTGTCGGAGTTTGTCATATGATCTTCTTCTTAGCCGCTACACGCTGCGGGATTTGCTTAGGAGGGGATCCGAGCACTTATGGACTGAATGGTTCGATGTGCAACGAGGATGATCTGTCGACTAACTAACTAACTATCTTAACTTCTTACGTGCCATGGGATGATTAATCGCATTAAGAGACTTCACTGTATCTGCCATGGGCTTATACAGTAGTTTTCCATATGCATCATCATTATCATCCCATCCAGTGCCTTGCCGGCTGGCGTGGGCGATCATGCCTCTCCACAAATTACGATCTACGTCGGCATGGATCAATTCGTATGTTAACTCCCTCCCGTGCCATGACACAAGACTGTCAATAATCTTTTCACGCTGGCTTTCTCTATCTCTCTTTCCACCTAATCTTTCCGGTTGTCACAACATGTTCCAGTTTTTGTCTTCTCATAACGTGGCCAAAAACGATGACTGCCTCTTTCTGATGTTTGTGATAAGTTGTCTTTGAGACTCAGCTTCCCTTTAAAACATCCTGATTGTTCATTTTGGCTGTCCAATCAGTTTTCAGCATTCTTCTATAAAGCCACATCTCCAAGGCTTCCATGGATTTGTTCGCCTGTTTATGTAAAATCAACACCCGTGAGATGAGATGCCTGAGGAGAGCTGCCAACTTAACAATCCGAGACCGAGTAGGAAATGTTGTTATCAGACAGACAGTGGGATCAACATCCTGTGCCACATTTAAGATCAGTGGTTTGGCCATCTCGTTAGAATGCAGTACCATGAACTACCATCACTTGCCCTACATTAAAGATCATCTGCGACGAGACTAAGAGGATGCCCAAGAAGAAAATGGATTGACGACATCAAAGACATTGTACAACCACACGTAATGACAATATCTAATGCTACCCATCGGGCACTGGAGCGCCAATTATTCCTCCACACGACGCTTTACAGCAAAAGTGGATGATGATGATGATGATGATGATGATGATGATGATGATGATGATGATGATGATGATGATGATGATGATGATGATGATGATGATGATGATGATGATGATGAATCGTCCAGGATTCGCAGCCGTATGTTAAATCTGGTTCTATGTAACATGCAAGAATTATTTTTCTGACTTTCAAGGACACAGACTTATTGCACAAAACATTCTTCATTTGATAGAATGCAGTTTTTGCTTGTCCTATTCTGTTCTTTATCTCAGTGATACATCTTCCATCTGATGTTATCCATGTGCCTAGATATCTGAATGTCTGCACTTGCCCCAAAATAACGTCATTTATTATAATTGCACATTTAGGCACAATCTGTTTCTTTGATATCAACATGGCTTCTGTCTTTCTATTATGCAAACTAAGGCCCATTATTTCATTCTCCACAACCACTGTGTCTATCATTTCCTGTAGATCGTTCTGACATGTTGATATCAAGACTGTGTCATCGGGATAACGTAAGTTATTTATATTATGTCTACCAGCCAAGATCCCTGGCATATTTTCTGTCATTATATATTTTCTCTCATTATAAATTCACTATGTATATATTAACACTGTATTTATTGCAATCCCAAAGAAATCAGGAGCCTTGGAATGTGATCAACATAGAACAATTAGTATAATGAGTCACATCACAAAGATTTTGCTACGAATTATCATGCAAAGAGTGAAGAAGAAAATACAACCTGAAATAGGGGAAGAACAATGTGGATTTGTAGAAGGAAAGGGTACAGTAAATGCTGTGTATATGCTGCGAACAGTTATTCAACGTGCTATAGAAGTAAACAAGGATATACATCTTTGCTTTATTGACTACACAAAGGCTTTTGATAGAGTTAGACATGTCAACATGGTGGATATGCTTGCAGATCTACAAATTGATGGGAAAGACATTAGACTTATAAAAAAAACATATAT
This sequence comes from Cepaea nemoralis, assembly GCA_014155875.1. Taxonomy (NCBI): domain Eukaryota; kingdom Metazoa; phylum Mollusca; class Gastropoda; order Stylommatophora; family Helicidae; genus Cepaea; species Cepaea nemoralis. The sequence goes on along the minus strand of JACEFZ010018914.1, from coordinate 121,354 downwards.
TGGAAACAACAAGCTGCCATAAGGATTGACAATGAAGTGGAACAATATCAGCCTATTAAGAGAGGTGTCAGGCAGGGATGCGTAATGTCTCCAGATCTTTTTTCCCTATACAGTGAAAATATTTTCAGAAATGTAGAAGATATAAATCGAATCAGCATTGGAGGACGAAACAGCAATAACATAAGATATGTAGATGATACAGTATTGATTGCAGACAATGAGCAGGATCTGCAACAATTGGTAGATGCGGTTGTTGTACACAGTGACTAACTGGGGTTAGAATTAAATTGTAAAAAGACACAGATTATGGTCGTCACTAGGAAGAACGAAGTACCACAATGTAATAAACAAGTACATGGGAATATTCTTCAACAAGTGAATCGGTACAATTATCTCGGAACAGTCATAACATCTGATGGGAGATGCCTTGAAGAGATTGATTGATTGATTGAATGAATGATTGATTGATTGATTGATTGATTGATTTGAAGAGATTAGAACAAGAATCGCCATGGCAAAAGTAACCTTTAGCAAGATGAACAATATTCTGACCAATAAGAAGATGTCAATTGAAACGAGAAAAAGAGTGCTGAGGTGCTACATAGAGCCTTTTCTTGTGTATGGATGTGAAACTTGGATAATGAGTAGTCAAGCTGAAAAACATCTGATGGCTGCAGAAATGTGGTTTCTGAGGAAAATGCAAAGAATACCATAGACAGACAGAAAAACCAATGACCAAGTACTACAAGAGACAAATGAAAATCGTAAAGTGATTAGAGAAATTAGACGTAGACAGTCAACATTTTTTGGACATGTTATGAGAAGAAATGGATTGGAGAATTTAGTGACAACTGGCAAGATCGAAGGGAACAGACCAAGAGGAAGACCTGAGAGGAAAATACCTGGATGGCTTGGCCACATGGCATGGACGAGACAGGAACACTGAGCTGATCCACGACTCTGGTGATCGAGTGAAATGGCGAGTCATGACCGCCCACGCTTTCCGGCATGGCACATGATTGATTGATTGATATATTCACTGTACAATGAGAACACATCATGAGACAATACACAACCTTGTCTGACGCCATATGCAACCCCAGTTAATTTGATACTCGTATAATACAACATATCTGCTACCATATTAACAACTGTTAAGTCATAACTGTGATACACCCCTACTTCCCATTTTCCGTTATCCATTTTGTGTTTGGTCCAAACCTGCTTTTTGATTGTCACTGAATCTGTTAATTCTGTTCAACCTCCGAACAGCTAGGGCCATTCTCCTATTGACTTCTTGTAACCAGTCGCAATTGTTATTGACTACGGAGCCAGTGTATGTAAAGTTACTTAACTGCATATCCTTTACAGGACGTAGCAGTATACCTCAGCTTTTTTTATTTTTAAAAAAAATGTTGTTTGTGATGTCATGGCAAGTTTACGTTCAGTAGTCAGCCATTGCTTTCTGTACGACTGGCACCCATACCATTTCGTCAAAAATCAACGCAAGACGGTCTGCTGCCAAATCGCCCTTTCGAACTCGGTATGCGGGATTACGAGCTGCGTCTGTAACCTCTTCGCCACGGAGCGGACAGTGTATTCAAAGTCTGTGAAATTGTCCTTTTTTTCTATTGTTGAAACTTTTGAATAGAAAGCTAAAATAAGCAAAGGGGGGCTTCTGATCTTCAAGTCATTTAGCCTCTAGTGAGATATACTGAGGGCGGTGGTGGTTGATGTATACTGAAGACATCGCAGCATATGAGAACAAGCCTTAAACCGCGGGCAGAAAGTCAACACCGAGCATGATATTTCACATTACCGAGGTTAAATTGTCATACCATGTGGGGGATATTTGATATGTCCACATTTAGTGAACAAATATCATCTGTGCCATTGTCGACAGCACGCCAAGGCGTATAATTTATCACCAACATGCGTTCGCGTTCCTGGGCCTGGGCGATCGCCACATTGCACTGTATCTGTTACCATCGTTCTTCTTCTTCTATCCCGTAGTCCCATCTGTGGGTCTATGGGGTTATGTAATGGATGCGTTTGTCGTCAAGGTTTTCCATCGCTTTCTGCCTTCAGTGAAACGAGTACGGGTGTCAGGGCTTTATCTTGTCTAGTTTTATATTTATATGGCATCAAGAATCAGCATCACTGCACTCGGGGCATTTTCTTACGTGCTCAACCACCTCCTTAAATAGCCAACGAGAAGTCCCCCATGATGATGATACCAATGGCAGCTTGGTTCGCTGTCCGCCTGTGTTTTCATCTAGCGTGGTTTGTCTTTTAGAGCCTCTCTCACTGCCCTCTGAATCAGCCCCCTCCAGGTGTTGGTCCTTTATTTCTTTGGCTGCACTTTCCACTCGATCCCAGAAAACCTTCGCCACATCAGCCTTGTCGTAATCTAGCTCTCCGCCCAAAGGTGCGGCAGCAGCCAGTCTATCATCATGTTCATCTCCTCGCACGCCAGCATGGCCTGGGCAGTAAATCCACGATATGCAAGTGAGCTTCGTGTTTTCCAGCGATGCAAGCATGTATTAGCGCAGGAATGGAAGACATGGGAAAACCACCATTTCACCTTCCCAAAAACACATTTATAAGTCACAAATCTGCAACGGGGCCGAGGCAAGTTAAACAATTTGATACCAGTGTTTAGACTGAATAACAGGCATGATGTGGTGGTCTAGATGTTTCTGTGGGGAGTGGGGGGGGGGGGGGGAAGAGACACCATTTCGCCAGTTTATGGCCAAACAAGTTAAACAGTCTACGTGTTCTCACAAACATGAACAGCGCCTGGTAGCCTGCTTGCGTATTCGTTCCTGAACAAAGACATTTGTTTCTATAGTGTTGTATATTTATATATTCCATTTTAGCACTGGGTTGGAGTGTGTTGGCAATAGCATACCTAAATCCATTTTACGTTTGCGTTCAGTAGTTTGTCATTGCTTTCTGAACGACCAGTACTCATACCTTTGTATGGAAACCAACGCAGCACGGTGTGCTTCCAAATCGCCTGCAGCTGTGTTTCAAACGTGATATACGTGATTACGAATTGTATTCGTAACCCCCTTTGCCACAGAGCCGGTTGTAAATGGTGTTTATACCGGGTGTTTGTAAAGTCTCACTACACTTTGTATGTAGATGGGGTTTATACCGGGTGTTTGTAAAGTCTCACTACACTTTGTATGTAAATGGGGTCTATACCGGGTGTGTGTAAAGTCTCACTACACTTTGTATGTAAATGGGGTTTATACCGGGTGTGAGTAAAGTCTCACTACACTTTGTATGTAAATGGGGTTTATACCGGGTGTGTGTAAAGTCTCACTACACTTTGTATGTAAATGGGGTTTATACCAGGTGTGTGTAAAGTCTCACTACACTTTGTATGCAAATAGGGATTATACCGGGTGTGTGTAAAGTCTCACTACACTTTGTATGTAAATTGGGTTTATATCGGGTGTGTGTAAAATCTCACTACACTTTGTATGTAAATGGGGTTTATACCAGGTGTGTGTAAAGTCTCACTACACTTTGTATGCAAATGGGGTTTATACCGGGTGTGTGTAAAGTTTCACTACACTTTGTATGTAAATGGGGTTTATACCGGGTGTGTGTAAAGTCTCACTACACTTTGTATGTAAATGGGGTTTATACCAGGTGTGTGTGAAGTCTCACTGCACTTTGTATGTAAATGGGGTTTATACCGGGTGTTTGTAAAGCCTCACTACACTTTGTATGTAAATGCGGTTTATACCGGGTGTGTGTAAAGTCTCACTAAACTTTGTATGTAAATGGGGTTTATACCGGGTGTGAGTAAAGTCTCACTACACCTTGTATGTAAATGGGGTTTATACCGGGTGTGTGTAAAGTCTCACTACATGTTGTATGTAAATGGGGTTTATACCGGGTGTGTGTAAAGTCTCACTACACTTTGTATGTAAATGGGGTTTATACCGGGGGTGTGTAAAGTCTCACTACACTTTGTATGTAAATGGGGTTTATACCGGGTGTCTGTAAAGTCTCACTACACTTTGTATGTAAATGGGGTTTATACCGGGTGTGTGTAAAGTCTCACTACACTTTGTATGTGAATGGGGTTTATACCGGGTGTTTGTAAAGTATCACTACACTTTGTATGTAAATGAGGTTTATACCGGGTGTGTGTAAAGTCTCACTACACTTTGTATGTAAATGGGGTTTATACCTGGTGTGAGTAAAGTCTCACTACACTTTGTATGTGAATGGGGTTTATACCGGGTGTTTGTAAAGTATCACTACACTTTGTATGTAAATGAGGTTTATACCGGGTGTGTGTAAAGTCTCACTACACTTTGTATGTAAATGGGGTTTATACCTGGTGTGAGTAAAGTCTCACTACACTTTGTATGTAAATGGGGTTTATACCGGGTGTTTGTAAAGTCTCACTACACTTTGTATGTAATTGGGTTGTATACCGGGGGCTGAGTGGCCTCGAGGTATGATGTCCGCCTCGAGTGCTGGAGGTCCCGGGTTCAGGCCCCGGTGAGGACCGGGATTTACTTAAAAAATCCACGTGGACTTCCAGTACTAACATTTGTCCTGGTCTCTGGGTAGTGAGATCGGACGCCCGTTTGTATTGTTGCGCACGTAAAAAATCCCTTGGCGGTTGGAAATCGAAAAAGATAGCCTTATGGCGCTACCCGGACAAAATTTCGAGTTAATAATCTATCCAAAGTATTTCAGGATCCTCGCCGATGCAACGGAGTTCGTGCATTGAGCTGCGTTTCTCCAGACTCAGGTTTGAGTTAGGAGGAAAACTGAGTACTTATGGGTTAAACCCGTGAGCCGTGATGTTGATCCGACGACTAAACTAAAGTAAACTAAACTATAGGGTTTATACCGGGTGTGTGTAAAGTCTCACTACACTTTGTATGTAAATCAATTCTGAAAAATTAAGTACAAGACGTCATCAAAAAATGTGATAAAATATTCATTAATTTAGTTACAACAGCTATTTCTATGGTCTAACGCTGTTTTGGGGAAGATGGAAAGTACCAAGGAAATATTCATGATAATTTATTCAACAAATTTCTAACCGTAATGCGATGAGAAGGTTGTTTATAAGAAACATTGCTATATGTCTTTGAACAACCATCCATGTGTTTCGACCACCATTTCGAAGTCAAAAAAAAATTATTTCTTCCAATGAAAACACCATTCTGTTTGGAGTGCAAAGAATTACTCCAGCAAGACGACAGTCATTCGCTGCATATTGCTTGCTTCACCAATGGACTGTGGAGCACATTTTTTAATGACGAAATGTACTTCATTTTTCAAAATTCTTCTACACACAAAGTGTAATGAGACTTTACAAACAACCTGTATAACTCAACATACCAAAGCCATGTGGGTGTCTCTATTTTCAGACTTACCTCTGCAACTAGCACTCATTTCTGAAACAAAACTGCCTCCTATTGTCCTGTGCAAACACATGGCCCTAAACATTGCGTCAGGGATGACCAAACTCAACAAGCACTTGTTTGACCCTATCTTTGTTGCGCCGCGGGTCCGGCTTGCTTCTGTTTAGACACAGATTTAGTTTCATAAATCCCATTAGACTGTGGGCGCCAGTTCGAATCTCCGACCATTCCGCCCGTCTGAATCGGTGCGATATCCCCCCCCCCCCCACTCTAGGCCAGAGAATTACAACCATGGGTTTATTTTCGGTTGAATCAGTGTTGACAGCTTGGCTTTTATTACAATCCCAAAATCTTATCTGGCAATCCCCATTGCGTGGGGCCCTTAGGAACCAAATGTGACTTGTATGCAGCCAAGGCGCCACAGTTGTCGATAGTACAGGTCGTCGCACAGTTCGCACAAACAGCACATTTTGCATGCCTCCTGTATGGGGACTATCTGACAGGCAATCGACGACATGTGACAGATTACAATGATGAAAAGGAGCCTCTTTCACACTGTGAGACGTAGTTGTGTATGGTGCAAGCCCCACATTTGTATAGACTGATCAGATCTCAATCGGCGATGTGATCAATAATATCTCCCAGGTCGCCTTTACTTGTCATGACTGTTTGCTACTAACATTAGACTGGTTTAGTGTTACACATCTATGGGGTGTATTTTTAATGATTGTGCAGTGTTTGAAAATATTGCCGGTTCAAGTTGTGTATTCACCCTTTGTAAAGTTCATGCAAAATAATAGGCAAATACAAAACTTGGACCGGCAGTATTTTCAAACACTGCACAGTCTTTAAATATACACCCTGTACCAGCATATGACAGACAAGCCACTCACTTTTGCTGCCTGCCAAAGAACTCGACACTGTTAGAAGGTTAGAAGAATACGTGGGAACTTGAAAGAAGTTAACAGACGACAGTATCTCAACTCTGCAAGTGAGCAGAGCGGAGCACTCGCTTGTCCCGACAGTCGGACATTGTTGCCATAGACGAAGTTAGCAGATCCCCGGGCGGTTGTGGGCATCAAAGGGAAATTATCACACTATCTTCCCGAGTTTTTATGAATCAATGCAGATTCGAGTCAAAGAATAACATCAATCAAATTAGTCCAGATCACCAAGGGCCGAGATCTTGAGAGAGGCGTCAACAACTGCACGATATGGCAAGGCACATGATGCTGATGAGAGGTGAATAGTTCGAAGGACAGAATGTAAGACAATAAAAGTCGTTCCTTCATTCCCTCTATGCATTTTTCTCTTCTCTCTCTCTCTCTCTCTCTCTCTCTCTATATATATATATATATATATATATATATATATATATATATATATATATATATATATATATATATATATATATATATATATATATATATCCCTCCTGTATTTCTCTTCGTCTCTCTCTTCCCAACTTTCTTCCTCTCTCTAAACACACCCTTCCTCATTTTCCCTCCTTTTCTGCTTCTCCTCCCCCCCCCCTCTCCTCTCTCTATCTCTCTCTATCTCTCTCTTTCTCTCTCTCTATCTCTCTCTCTTTCTCTCTCTCTGTCTCTATCTTTCTCCTCTCTCCCTACCCCTCTCTGTACTTCTCACCCGTCCATCCTCTCTCTCTCTCTCTCTCTCTATCTCTCTCTTTCTCTCTCTCTCTTTCTCTCTCACTCTACCCCTCTCTGTACTTCTCACCCGTCCATCGTCTCTCTCTCTCTCTCTCTCTCTCTCTCTATATATATATATATATATATATATATATATATATATATATATATATATATATATATATATCTTCCTCTGTCTCTCTCCCATTTCTCTGTACTCCTTTCGCCCCCTCTCACGCTTCCTTTCTCTACCGCTCTCCTCCTTTCTCTCTTCTTGTCGCTCTCTATCGCCTTCAAATTTCTCCCTCCCTCCCTCCTTGTGGGTCTACTTACTTTATAAAATGAATTTTAGAAGCTTGAGACGTACATAACTGTAAAGCATGAAGGGAAAAAACAATATCAAGTAATCGGTTCTTGTATTAACGCTATCTTGAAATAATCTTAATCCCCCCAACCCTAAAATTCCCTCCTGAGGGGGGGGGGGGGGGGGGGGAATTCCCCACCGATTGAGAACCACTGGGCTAGACGGTGTAGCTGATCGCTCGGCCAAACTCTGCTAGACGGGGGTAAAATAAACTGGGAGTCGCTGTCAGTACACACCGTGTAATTGTTGGCATTCTGTCCGCATTCACAGCGTCGTTTGTTTATGATCCATGACTTAAATGATTAAGTGTCATGGGATGATTAATCGTCTTAAGCGACTTCCCATATCCGCCATGGCTTTATATATTGCCGACATGTTGTCATTGCGAAATGTTGTCTCAAATAAAATATCAATACTGTTGAATTCCCTAAGACACCCCCTTTAATTTGATATATAGTAAATCCTATGTGTTCGTTGCCTACGGTTATCGTCAATTTCGATTTCGTTGATTGTTTTCGTAAAAACTGTGTCTCGGTTTTCGTCGATTGCCTCGGATTTCGTCATCGTGCCCACATGACCTCGCTGCTAATTTTGCGAAAATAAAGGGACCATGCGTTCTTCTGCTCAGTTTGGTGTTGTTTTTCGTTGTGTGAGCGTCACTTGCTAATAATAAAATACGATAGCGGCATTAAGATTGCTGAAATCGCCGGATGTATGGGAAGTCGCCTCTCATGATAAATTCCATTATGGCGAAAGTAGCAGTAGAAGTAGTAGTAGTAGTAGTTGTTGTTGTTGTTGTTGTTGTTGTTGTTGTTGTTGTTGTTGTTGTTGTAGCAGCAGCAGCAGCAGTAGTAGTAGTAGTAGTAGTAGTAGTAGTAGTAGTAGTAGTAGTAGTAGTAGTAGTAGTAGTAGTAGTAGTAGTAGTAGTAGTAGTAGTAGTAGTAGTAGTAGTAGTAGTAGTAGTAGTAGTAGTAGCAGTAGTAGTACAAGCAGTAGTAATAATAGTAGTGGTAGTTATATTAGTAGTAGTAGTATAATTAGTAGTAGTGGTAGTAGTAGTAGTAGTAGCAGCAGCAGCAGCAGCAGCTGTAGTAGTAGTAGTAGTAGTAGTAGTAGTAGTAGTAGTAGTAGTAGTAGTAGTAGTAGTAGTAGTAGTAGTAGTAGCAGCAGCAGCAGCAGCAGCAGCAAAGGCAGCAGCAGCAGTAGTAGTAGTAGTAGTAGTAGTAGTAGTAGTAGTAGTAGTAGTAGTAGTAGTAGTAGTAGTAGTAGTAGTAGTGGTAGTAGTAGTAGTAGTAGCAGTAGTAGTTGTAGGTAGGTAGGTAGGTAGGTAGGTAGGTAGGTAGGTAGGTAGGTAGGTAGGTAGGTTGTAGAAGAAGAATAAGAGAAGAAGAGCTCAAACACAAAGCAGACTTAGCAACATATCCATCACCATCATACCTGCCCTACCAGCTAGCACAGGCCTGTACCCACAAATCTCCTTCCTACCAGCTAGCACAGGCCTGTACCCACAAATCTCCTTCCTACCAGCTAGCACAGGCCTGTACCCACAAATCTCCTTCCTACCAGCTAGCACAGGCCTGTACCCACAATCTCCTTCCTACCAGCTAGCACAGGCCTGTACCCACAAATCTCCTTCCTACCAGCTAGCACAGGCCTGTACCCACAAATCTCCTTCCTACCAGCTAGCACAGGCCTGTACCCACAAATCTCCTTCCTACCAGCTAGCACAGGCCTGTACCCACAAATCTCCTTCCTACCAAGCTAGCACAGGCCTGTACCCACAAATCTCCTTCCTACCAGCTAGCACAGGCCTGTACCCACAAATCTCCTTCCTACCAGCTAGCACAGGCCTGTACCCACAAATCTCCTTCCTACCAGCTAGCACAGGCCTGTACCCACAAATCTCCTTCCTACCAGCTAGCACAGGCCTGTACCCACAAATCTCCTTCCTACCAGCTAGCACAGGCCTGTACCCACAAATCTCCTTCCTACCAGCTAGCACAGGCCTGTACCCACAAATCTCCTTCCTACCAGCTAGCACAGGCCTGTACCCACAAATCTCCTTCCTGGATGTTGTAGATCTGCTGTTTATGTACCTCCATGCCACCGTCTCAGCCCATTCAGCCTCATTTCTCTCGGTCTGCCTCTGCCTCTTCGACACCTGACCTGTCCAGTCATCTTAATGCTTCGACACCTGACCTGCCCAGTCATCACAATGACCTGTCCAGTCATCACAATGACCTGTCCAGTCATCACAATGACCTGTCCAGTCATCACAATATTTTCCAATGCCTGTCTTCTCATTATTCGACTCTGAAGGCAAAGGGCTTACGAACGCAATTCGTAATATCGCATACTTTGTTGGAAACACAGCTGCGTACGATATGGAAGCAGACTGCCTTGCGTTAGTTTTCATTCAATGGTACGAGTGCTGGTCGTTCAACAAGCAATGGCAAACTACTGAATGTAAACTTGCCAAGAGATCACAAACAGCCAAAAATGCTGGGGTTGACTGCGACGCCCTGTAAAGCATATGCAATTGACTTTTTTTTTTAGTCATCTCATTATCAGACCTGAGAAAGCGATTTGTTTCTTTATTATAGTTGCGTATAATCTTTTATGTTCTTGAGTATTATCAAAATCATGTGCCATGCCGATAAACATAGACGGTCATAGTAGGCTATCTTACACCATCATCAGTCTAGTTCTAGCGAGTTCAACCCCTACACCGGTCACTTGGGCTAAAATGTTGACTTCTCGTCCTTTATTTAGGGACATAAATTACATGTGCCTCAGAAGTCGCAGTGGGTTCGCTTGATGGCGAGGGTCACGGGTTATATGGCAAGCTGACCCACACCAATAAAACAGTCGAGCGGACGATTTAAAAAGGAATTTGTTCAACCTGGCTGTCGTAATGATGTCAACGACCGTATGCAGCGTCCGGATTATGGCACGAGGCCAAGCCATCCAGGTATTTATCTCTCTGTCTTACTTTTGCTCTTCACCCATCAATTTAGCCCGTTGTCTCAAATGTTTTATACTTTATTTCTTCTCATTCTTTGCCTAAGAATCAAGAATATGCTTACCCTTGATCAGAAATATATCGGTTGACTTCATTTTTATCTTGGTGACATCACATCTCTTACTAAACGCTAAAACATACCTTGCCTTATTGAAATTGTAAGTCTTCTTCGTTTAATGATATCTTTTCAACTTGTAATATTGTTTCCGTTATGTGATTACAGGTATCCAGGAAAGAGCTGAAGATCACCCAGAGTGTGCCAGATAAGAGCAAAAAAGGCGTCAAGAAGGTCAAGTTTCCAACGATACCAACGCGAGATGTGACGTACGTGCAACAAGCCATCCGGCCCGGAGACGGACGTCTGGACGACACCGTGGCCTGTATCTACCTTGGCTACATGCCCAGGACACAGAGGCTACGTCCATGTGCACGTCTATCGGTTCGACGAGGCCAAAACAGCGGCTCTCTTCGCCACGCAGATGGCAGCCATAGTGGAAGATAACTATGACCGGATACAGAAAGTTGAGATTGACTTGGCCAAAAGAGGAGAGATTGATGACCCCAGAATGATGCCGGCTGGTAGCCAGAGCGACGCACATACAACGGACTCAGCCGTGGGTTCTGCTTCAAGCACTGGCAGCAATGACGAATCTTCAATCTTTAGCAATGAAGACATTGACCCGGATCTGCAGAGCCTCAGAGATGTCCAGCCCTTTGACAGTGTGGCCGATGAGCTCAAGTATCGTCTTCAGATGACAGACAAGCCACTGCTGCTGCCTCCCAAAGATTACGACACAGTTCGAAGAGGGCATGGGAACTTGAAAGAAGTCAACCGACGACGGTGTCTCAACTTGAACATTGTTGGTGAAAACGCTCTCCTCCGAGAAAACAAGGGTTCTAATGAAAGTGGGGTGGATTTACTCACCCCAGTAAGTGATCCTGGTGACGTGGATGACAAAAGTTGTGTGGGCAAAACACAGTGGCTACCCGATGAACCCACGGATCACCATAATCGGGATCCCCCAGGCGTGGCTTCACGGCAAAACCCAAGAGCTGCTTCCCACATACTTCACAAATTCCCGAAACACAATATTATGAAACCTACCCCAGAAGAATCCAGCACACCTAATGCTGTTGAGTTGGGAAGTTCAAAGTCTAGGGGAAGTGTTGGAAACAAATCCCCAGAAATATCGCATTCCTTTGCTGAAACTGTATATCCTCCGAAAGTAAAAAGCCCAGAGAGCTACCGACGGCCTGACAAGATGGCACTGACACGACAGGGTAGCACCGATTCATCGCATCCGTACTACTTACACGAAAACAGGCAAGGAGCACCAATCAGCCATTACCAAAGTGACTCGAGCAATGATATCTACTCATTACCTCAGAGGACATCGCTGAAACTGCAGAAACAGATGTCCCTCAACGAAGAATTTCAGTCAGGCTATCGTAACGAATTCGGCGAGCATCTGCGGCGTCAAGACTTGAACCAGCAGTATCGTCGATCGTATCTTCCTCGGGCTATGTCAGAAGACTACTCTGCCATTGAAGCAAATTTTGGGTTCAACCCACGCCCCAATGACTTAGAGTTGCCGGGGCGAAACAGAAACTCATCGATGTACGTTGTAGCACCGCAGTACACTGAACGCGGAGGAATCTCACCACATTCCTCTTCAATACCTGGGGAGAAACTATACTTCGGTAAGCGAAAATGAAACTTCAGACATAAACTTCAGAACTTCATGTCGAACCACTCGGGAGGGTTATATGATGTATGTGAATAGATTACCTCGCCATAAATCAGTATATTTCAATGCACATTAACACCCTGTCGGAGATAATGCTGTGGTAGTTTCCCATTACCTCCCACGTTGATAAAGTGATAATCTGCTGTAAATTGATCTTATTTTATTCCACCACATAATTATTTCATTTTTTTCCACATAATTTCACCTCTGCATGAAGAAAAGGGAGGGGGGGGGGAAGAGGAGAGAGGAGAGAATAAGTAGAGAAGAGAAGAAGAAGAAGAAGAAGAAGAAGAGAAGAAGAAGAACGAACGAACGAACGAACGAACGAACGAACAAACTTTATTTCAAAGGGTTAAGAATTGGGCACGCAGGCCCGTCTAACATTCTGCCCTTCTATCACTCTCTTTCATACATTATTTCATTCACACATCATTCAAGGCTAACAGAGAACAGCAACAATATAAAAGATATACATTATAAAGGCATGGGCAAAAATGCGAACATCAAAACTACACGACACAGTAAAATTAGATAATGGTCTGACACTTATTATTAGCCATGTGGAATATATTGGCCTACCAAAAGGGGACTGGCTGTTATACTAGGGTTTTGTTATTATTATTATTATCTCTATTATTAAGGGGGAAGATAATCCGTACTGAGATAGTGTTGGAGTAATTTGCGATTAAATGAATAGGGATTGGTGATGTCTTTGATTTCTTGTGGAAGATTGTTCCACAGCTGAGCTGCAGAGTACGTTAAGCTTGTTTTGTATAAGTCAATCCTAGGCTTCTTCGAAGAAGAAGAAGAAGAAGAAGAAGAAGAAGAAGAAGAAGAAGAAGAAGAAGAAGAAGAAGAAGAAGAAGAAGACGAAGAAGCAGCAGCAGCAGCAGCTCCGAGGGGGAGGAGGGGGAGAAGGAAATAGTAAATAACGCGGGGCGAAGAATAACAACAACAACAATAAAAACAACATCAACGAAAGCAAAAGGAACAACAAATATATAAAGAAGAAGAAAACAAAAACAATAAGAAGACTTTGTAGATGATGACGATAATGATGATGAGGATGTTAATGGTGATGTTGATAATGGTCATAATGAAGATGATGATATTAATGATGATATTGACAACGAGGATGACAATATTAACGATGATATTGATAATTATGATGACGATATACATGATGATATTGATGATGATGATGACGATATTAATGCTGATATTGATAATGATGATGATACTGGTAGTGGTGCTGATACTGCTGATGATATTTGTGATGATATTGATAATGGTGATGACGATATTAATGATGATATTGATAATGATGATGATACTGGTAGTGATGCTGATAATGCTGATGACGATGGAGTAGAAGAAACGAAAGAAGGAAGACGAAGAGGAAGAGTAGATGAAGACGAAATGCAACCACAAGACGCAAACATTTATGTTCACTATCCTCTCTATTTCATATTGATGATTCTGTATGTTCTATGTCAATACTTACGTGTATATTTTATTATATTCGATTATATCTTTCATTTTTCTAGTTATTTCTGCTCCATCAATGTAAGACTGCATGTTCGTGTCATTGTCTTGTCATGTTTTTAGGTGCTTCGTTGTCTTGTCATTTGTATAGATGTTTCGTTGTCATGTCATTTAAATGGATGTTTCGTTGCCATGTCATTGTTATAGATGTTTCGTTGTCATGTCATCCGTATAGATGTTTTTTGGCATGTCATTTGCCTATCTGTTTTGTTGTCATGCCATTTGTATTTCGTTATTATGGTGACGCTATGTCAGACTAAATGTTCATGTCATTTGTATAGATGTTTCCTTCTCGTGGTTTGAACATGTAAGACTAAATATTAATGTGGGGTTGACTTGTGTAGTCTGCGGGTCATCGGCAGGCTACTAATTTTCACTTTTCACCCCTCCTAGGAGAGGCTAGCCGATCCTAACCCTGCTGGCTGCAGGGCCAGGCGCAGTCCACACAATAAGGCAAACCAACTCATTGGACAAATGGCACCAATACTAAAGAACAAACGTGTATCAACAACTACTAAGAAAGCACTTTACAACACAATCTTCCTACCAACTCTATGTTACCAATGCCAAACCTGGACAATGACAAAAAAAAGAGAAAAGAAACATCACAACAAGAGAAATTAGATTCCTGAGAAGAATACTCAATATATCAAGAAGAGATAAGATCCGAAATGAGAAATCAGGACTAAAAGTGGGGGTTATAGCTGCACTAGATTTTATTAGAAAGCAGCAAGTCAAATGGTTTGGCCATGCAAATAGGTTACCAACTAACAGTATACCACAACAAGCAATGATGTACAGACCAGAGGGTAGCAGAGGAAGAGGCCGACCACGTAAACGATGGACGCAGAGAATAACAGAGTCCATGGGAATATCGATACATGAAGCCCATAAGCGGGCACTCTCCCGCTGTTTATACTTCACCTCGACACCGCACGGTACAAGAGGAACATATATATATATATATATATATATATTATATTATATATATTATATATATATATCTATATATATATATATCATGTGCCATGCCGGAAAGCGTGGGCGAATCATGACTCGCCATTTTACACGATCACCAGAGTCGTGGATCAGCTCAGTGTTCCTGTCTCGACCACGCCATGTGGCCAAGCCATCCAGGTATTTGCCTCTCGGTCTTCCTCTTGGTCTGTTCCCTTCGATCTTGCCAGTTTCACTAAGTTCTCCAATCCATTTCTTCTCATAACATGTCAAAACAATTTTGACTGTCTACGTCTAATTTCTCTAATCAATTTACGAGATTCATTTGTCTCCTGTAGTACTTGGTCATTGGTTTTTCTATCTGTCCATGGTATTCTTTGCATTTTCCTCAGAAACCATATTTCTGCAGCCATCAGATGTTTTCCAGCTTGACTGCACATTGTCCAAGTTTCACATCCATACAAAAGAACAGGCTCTATGTATTCCCCCCCCCCCCCCCCCCCCCCCCCCCCCCCCCAACACTCTGTTTCTCGTTTCACTTGACATCTTTTTATTCGTCAGAATGTTTTTCATCTTGCTACAGGTTACTTTCACCATGAGGATTATTGTTCTTATCTCTTCTTGTTCTTATCTCTTCAAGGCATCTCCCATCTGGGAGATGGGATATATATATATATAAAGTGCATAATTAGATAAGTAGGTAGGAATGGATTTAGATAGAGGGAGAGAAAGAGGATTAGAAATTTTGCAAGCAATTTGAACTAATAGCTATACAATTACTGTGTTCATACGCCTATTTTAATGTCAGTATAATTATTTCCACGTATGACTGTGCACAGCCAGCGCTGTGTGACAGTTGTGCACCTTCTCTTCCCAATTTCCTCAACTCTTTTTCACCCTGTCTTACACTTCCCCACTCTTCCACACGCTACCTTACACTTTCCCACTCTACCACAACCTACCTTACATTTCCCCACTCTAACACACTCTACCTTACACTCCCCACTCTTCCACATCGCACCTTACACTTCCCCAGTCTACCACACCCTACTTTACACTTCCCCACTTTATCACACCCTACCTTACACTTCCCCACTCTACCACACCCTACCTTACACTTCCCCACTCTACCACACCCTACCTTACACTTCCCCACTCTATCACACCCTACCTTACTGAAGCCGAGGGGACAAAAGAAGAATAGATTAATATAGAATATTCTTCTTCTTTACAATGATAGGAGATAATGCACAACTCTGACTGCGTTAGAATCAAAGAAGAAAAAGAGTAGAAAAAGATAAAACGTCTCACCACCCACTCACAAGAAAAGGGATAGGAAAATAATGAAGAAGATTATTTCAAGGGTTCCAGAGACAGGGGACTTAACAATTTTTTATTTTCAAATGCCAGTCAGAGGATTACTCCATCAGGCTGTACCAGCAGCAATGAATGCAAACTAAACTTACACAGACTAACCTAACAATTCAGGAACAACACAAATATAATTCTTTATTTGTCAACCTTCAGGGACAACCAACTTTCATAGACACTTAGTGGCATCAATAAGAATAGACTAGATAGTATGCAAAGACAAGTAAAAATATAAGTACCAACCAATAAAATTGTAAGGTGTAGTAACAATTATAGGTACCAGCAATACATGTATCAAGGCTAGCGACAAGCAAACACAACGTAGGTATCGGTGAAAACCTAAGTAAAATAGAAACTGTATATAAAGACCTACGAAAAATTATGGATTAGCGATAATTTACATAAAGACTAGCGAAAACTTAAGGGTAAGCGAGAGTGTAAATAAAGACTAGCTCTCAAATATTAGTTTCTCCTGTAGATAAAAATAACATTTACTTTTCTGCCTATGTTAGTATACAAAAGTATAAACACAAACCAGTCAAACATCTTAGTATAATGGCTTAACAAAACAACATCAACGGTATTGTAGTCTGTCTACATAAGACATAAACTACACTCGTGTACGGTAACTATCAGACACAATAACAAAACTTATTAGGTTTCCTTACATCAAACAACACAACACCTTTGTACTGGTAGCAATCAGACACAACATCAACACTAATTAGGCTTCCCTACATCAGACAATGCATCTGTACTGATAAATCAGGCTACCATTCCTACATAGTTTCCCAACATAGCTACCTTTATCAAGGGAATCATATTGTTTCAGTTGTATGTCGTAGTCAAATGCTGGAGAGGGCTGCCCATTCAAACATTGTTTCTATTGTATGTTGTCAAATGTTGGAGAGACTACCCATTCAAACATTGTTTCCGTTGCTATCAAACGTTGGAGAGATTGCCATCTCAAACATTGATTCTTTTGTTGTCAAATGCTGTGCTTTTCGACATTGCCATGAACCTTGTGTGGCCAGACTGAGTGATGAGAGAATATAGTCCGCTTCTAGCAACAGATGCAACTCCAAACCTCGTTAAGGCAGCCATGAGTCTTACATGTACAACAAAGGCTCACCTAAGTTGTTTCAGGACACAGCATCTAACGGCAAAATCTAGCAGCCAGTCCTCAAGAACACATAATTTAACATCTAGCAGCCAGTCGTCAAGGACACATCACGTAACATCAAACTTCTAGCAGCCAGTGCTCAAGGACACATCCTCTAACATCAAACACCTAGCAGACAGTCCTCAAGGACACATCATGTACCATGAAACATCTAGTAGCCGTACTTCAAGTACACATCATCTAACATCAAACACCTAACAGACAGTCCTCAAGGACATACATTATATTCCTCAGTGACTAAACATTTTTCCACAATTCTAAACTACCTGTATTCAGAACATCGTTGATATGTTCAGGCCGTGCGCGCTCTACAGTTAATGTTTATATTAGAACTTCAACGTGTACACTACACTTTAGTTTCTGGTACATACACGCAACGGCATTGTTCAGCCAGATTATAGCCTGTTCGTACTTTGAAAAGCCAAATTATTGCCTCAAAGATACCCATTTGCCAATACGTTTTTCCCAACAGCGTGCTACCACTTAAGTGGATAGGTATTCTTTGATGCCTTAAAATATTGTACGTGGTCACGTTATGCCTCAGTGGCTTCGAATAAATCCGGACCTGTTGAATAGAGGACATGATGTGGTAAGTATAAAGGACATGAGGTCATATCAGGAAATACTCAGTCAATTGTATACGTTTCATGTGCACTGAGAACATTGCTACCTAAATAAATTAGAAAATATAGTGATATAATGGTTCGTGGTACACATGTGTTACAGGGGTCCTTGCGGGAAACAAAGAATAAAACACTGTAACCTACTATAGAAGTTGTAAGAGACGGTTAAGAAGACTGACTATCTCATCCCGTATTAAACGTAGCTGCAACATCCACTCAGCGATGAACAAGTCTAAAGATATGGGGAAAACAAATGACACAGTCAATCAGCGATGAACAAGTCTAAAGATGAGGGGAAAACAAATGACTCAGCCAATCAGCGATGAACAAGTCTAAAGATGTGGGGAAAACAAATAACTCAGCCAATCAGCTATGGACAAGTCTAAAGATGTGGGAAAAACAAATGACTCAGCCAATCAGCGATGATCAAGTCTAAAGATGTGGGGAAAACAAATGACTCAGCCAATCAGCGATGAACAAGTCTAAAGATGTGGGGAAAACAAATGACTCAGCCAATCAGCGATGAACAAGTCTAAAGATGTGGGGAAAACAAATGACTCAGCCAATCAGCGATGAACAAGTCTAAAGAAGTGGGAAAAACAAATAGCTCTTCCAATCAGCGATGAGCAAGTCTAAAGATGTGGGAAAAACAAATAGCTCAGCCAATTAGCGATGAACAAGTCTAAAGATGTGGTGAAAACAAATAACTCAGCCAATCAGCGATGAACAAGTCTAAAGATGTGGTGAAAACAAATAGCTCAGCCAATTAGCGATGATAGAAGCAGCTCTAGAACAAGTGTAACGCATGTGGAGAAAGCCAAACATAGTCTGGATGGCCATGTTCCAGTGTGGTGGAAGTGGAATGATTGCCAGTGTGGGGGAAGTGGAAAGATTGCTGGTGTGGTGGAAGTAGAACGATTGCCAGTGTAGGGGAGTGGAAATATTGCAGGTGTAGTGGAAGTTGAAAGATTGCAGGTGTGGTGGAAGTGGAAAGATTGACAATGTGGTGGAAGTGGAACGATTGCCAGTATGGGGGGGGGGGGGGAGTGGAAAGATTGACAGTGTGATGGAAGTGGAAAGATTGCCAGTATGGGGGTAGTGGAAATATTGCCAGTGTTGGGGGAGTGAAAATATTGCCAGTGTGGGGGAAGTGGAAAGATTGCCAGTGTGATGGAAGTGGAACTATTGCCAGTGTGGTGGAAGTGGAAAGATTGCAGGTGTGGTGGAAGTGGAACTATTGCCAATGTGGTGGAAGTGGGAACATTGCAGGTGTGGTGGAAGTGGAAATATTGCCAGTGTGAGGGGAGTGGAAAGATTGCAGGAGTGGTGGAAGTGGAACGATTGCTAGTGTGGGGGAGTGGAAAGATTGCTGGAGTGGTGGAAGTGGAATGATTGCCAGTGTGGGGAAAGTCGAAAGACAGCCGGTGTGCTGGAAGTGAAAAGACAGTCAGTGTGGTGGAAGTGAAAAGACAGTGTTGTGGAAGAAAAGAAATATAGTTCATCAGTTTTGAAACAAAAACAGACCCTAGTTTACGAAGCCGATTCAGATTTGTTCATTTATAACCGAGGGCCACCAAATACGCAAAATGATTGTATTATTTTTACTCTGTTTGGAATGGGTGATTTGGAGGGGGGGGGGGTGTTCGCAGGATACAATCTTAACCACATTCTATAACACATATTTACTCAGAGTCCCACAAACAGCACATACACATGTATATCGCAGCAACGTACTTGAAATTGCCCATGATGTCCCATTTGTTGGACACAAATAACCAGGAACAAAGCGAAACGTGTGTCCCCCTTCTACTGACAAGCCCCCCTGCAATGGCATACACATGTTTTCCTGTTCCTCTTAATGTGCCAAAGAATGACAGTGAGCTAAAAATATCTGAAGCCCTTTTGTTAGTGACTGATTTGCCATTGCGGTAACTATGGATATTGTTGGACCGTTAAATAAGTCTGAAAAAATGGCTGCGGCAGCCGCTGGCTTAGAAGATGAGTACACAGTTTCCCGCACAACACAATCTGGAGGTTGCTACTGGACAGGCACATCGAAGCATTCATAGTGACGCGGATTATAGCAGCACTTGAAAGCACCGTGATGCAGTGCATACGCATCGATTCATCAGCTTGTCTACCCTGACGAAATGTTATGGGATGATTAATCGTCTTAAGTGACTTCCCGTATCAGCCATAGGCTTATATATATATATGGTACTTTTGCTTTCTTTCACCCCAAACAAAAGGGAATCCCAGGGTATGACGTCACATCCAGGGGTTTCCTGTGTTGCGCCGAACATCCAGGGGTTTCCGTGTGTTGCGCCGTAGCTCGATGCGCAATTCTATGCGGCGGTGGTGCGCTATTCTTGCGGTGGCTAGAATCCAACAATGTCCGCAAGAATGGTGTTGAACACATCTAGACCAGCGCATTTAGTCTGTCGGCGCCACATGAATTCGCACATGTAGGACTCTAGTAGAT
The DNA here is from genome assembly GCA_014155875.1 of Cepaea nemoralis. Taxonomy (NCBI): domain Eukaryota; kingdom Metazoa; phylum Mollusca; class Gastropoda; order Stylommatophora; family Helicidae; genus Cepaea; species Cepaea nemoralis. The sequence continues at coordinate 101,005 of JACEFZ010018914.1, read as the reverse complement.
GCCTGCGTGTGTGTTCCATTCTGCCTCTTGTTTCTCTCCTTGGCCGTTCTCCACATGCGCTCGATACATTGAGTATGTGCACCGGTGGTAGGGTTCACAAAGTTGTAGGAGTGGTTGACTGTGAGATGCGTCAATTCGGGAATACTTCCAATTCCGTTGTACGCACGCCAGAGGTCGGAGACTACAGTTGTGCCAGGCCGAATGTGTGTCCTGATCAGCGGCAGCAGAAGCGTTGCTGCTGTTCTGTCTGGAACACAGAACATGAAGCAGTCGGCTGTTTCACGACAGATGCCGCCAAATACCCACTGTTGTGGCAACACTCGTCCGACATTATGTTTGCGCCTTGTAAATAGGCTCTCATCTATCTCGACAGTGGTATTTGGTCCTCCGATTACTACCAGATTGACTAACAGTTTGTGGGCACAAACCTCTCGTAGGTAATTACTCCAGTCAACAGTTGCTCTCGGCGACATCCCCAACTGTAACTGGCAAAATGAAATGCTTGTCAACTCTTGAGACCAGCAGTATATGAAAAGAATGATCTGTCTGTACGGGAGACACGAGCCTTGCAGCCATGTGCCTTGTCTCAGCGGGATGTCCTGCCGACATGATGAATGTCGGCATCTCCATCTGTCCTGACGCTCAGTCAGCGATAGCACCATGACATGATTATGAGAACAGCGTCTTGCAGAATGTAAGATGCCATGATGCTGCAGAAGAGCCACGCTACTCTGCTTGTCGTGGACAGCTGCTGCCAGTTCCAGAAAATTCATGATGAGACAGACACTCACACAGAAACGGTTGCCACAGCCAAAGAAACACTGTGGTGTGGGGCAATTGAAACGCACTGACACGCACTCCAGCCGAACACAGAGGAGATCACCGTCGGCGCTAAATATAGCTGGTGACTCTAAATATCGAAAGGTACTTTTGCTTTCTACTTGAGATCATGGCACATTGCAATTACACCTGACCTGGCTTTTCATTCACCAGACCTAGAGTGGAACATTAAACGAATTGTTGGGAAACACCTTGGTGGCGATGACCATCGGCCAGTCTTTCTAACTAGAAAATGAGCTTATAAGTGAAAGCAGCACTCTCTCAAGGTGGAACTACAAGAAAGCAGACTGGGCAATGTACAAACATCGCACCAGCATACTGGCTAGACACCTGACCACTGAGAAGTAGTTGAAGAGTTTGGGAAATGCATACTACAGGCAGCAAGAGAAACAGTACCAAGAGGAGCCCGTAAACATTATAAACCCTACTGGTGTAGTGAACTGGATCAAGAGCACTATAATAAATACCAGCACGCAAAAGCCAAATTTCCAAGGGCCAAGCTGCAGGCTAGACGGAAAAGCTGGCATGAGAAAACAGAGTCCCTGAACTCTGAAAAAGACACAAGGAAGTTGTGTGCCACATATCGGAACACGCGCCACCAAGTATAAAGAAGAGACCTTACTGGATTTTCCCAGACAGTCACAAAACTGGACGACAAATATGAGAAACCAAGGAAAGGAAAACAACGTCATTGGACGGCAACGGGAGACGCTGTGAATTCGTGGATTCGAAAGGATGTGTTTATAAAAGGCTCCGTGTGGAGGTGACATCTGGAGGCAGTGATTTCGTGATGAAGCAGCTGGGAGTCCGGAGAGGAATTTGTTAAAGACAACACAACGGTAGAAAGACCGGGTGTGGATACCTAGACTTTTATTTAATCAGTTGAACTGAGGATTTGGATAATTAGGCCTCAAGGGCAGCGAGCTGGACTCGGAGCTCGTAGGTAGATGTTATTTAAGTGAGCGCAGATCCTGCGTATAGGGATCAGCTCACGTTTCTACAAGAGTTATATCCTTTGTCCTGCGGCGGAATAAACGTACGTCTGAAAATCGTTTGCTCGACTTGAGTCTGCCATTTGTTCATGATCCGGTTCACGTAAGATAGAACATGTTTTGTTGTTCTGATCTGTTCTTGACGAGTTCAATTTGAGTTGCTTTGAGTGTACGGTCCCTTTGGATTTAGAGGACAGGCACTTCGAGACATTGTGGAAGCTAATAAAACAACTTAACGATGAGGGCATAGGGAGAAACTCAAAAATTGCACTACATAAAGACGGAAACATCTTAACAGGAAAGCAAGCAGCTGACCATTTTGCGGACTCATTCGCACAAGATAACAACATCGAAATTAGTCAAGAGAAACAACAAGATATTCGAGAGAAATTGCAACATACAAGACAGAATGACATACTACATGAGGTCATGGAGGCACCTATCTCAAACAGTGAACTGGAGCTAGCCATATCAAAACTGAAAATGAGAAAGTCACCAGAACCTGATGGTATCTCCAATGAAAAATCAGGAACGTAGGAACAGAAGCCAAAGCAAAGCTATTGCAGATCTTCAATAACACCTGGACCTTAGGCATGGTTCCACAAGTCTGGAGAGAAGCAATCATGATACCCTCCTAAAATCAGGGAATGATAGTTCCATTGCCTCCAACTACAGACCAATTAGCCTCACCAGCTGTCTCTGCAAAACAATGGAGCACATCATCAATCACAGACTGCAGTGGTACATTGAAAGTGAAAACATCCTTGTGCCACAACAGGCTGGCTTTAGGCAGTGCTACTCTATGGAAGATCAGACAACCTACCTCTCTCAAGAGATTGAGGATGCATTCCAAGAGAAGAAGCTGGTGCTTGCGGCATGGATAGATCTGAAGAAAGTCTTTGACAAAGTCTGGAAAGAAGGTTTGATGAAGAAAGTGCGAAATTGTAAAGTCAATGGAAGAATGTACAAATGGGTGAAAGCATACTTGCACAACAGAAGAGCCCGAGTACAGATAGACGGACTCAAGAGTAAGAAAGTACTACTGCGCTGCGGTGTTCCCCAGGGCGGAGTCTTGTCCCCCACACTTTTTCTAATCTTCATCAATGATCTTGTTGCTAATCTACCTCATGGAATTAAAGCGGCAATGTACGCTGATGACCTGGTTTTGTGGAGCACAAATGAACATGCATCAGTGGCCACCATATCGCTACAAAGAGCTGTAGATACTTTTGTTACATGGGCGGATAGATGGTGTGTCAGCATAAACATTGACAAATGCAGCACCACTCTATTTACCCTCTCTCCGAAACAAAAGGCAGGGATCATCCAGATAAATGGAACACCCCTAAGAAAAGATAAAGAACCAACATACGTGGAGTAACATTTGATGCCAGGCTTACATGGAGAAAACACATCAAAAAAGCAATAGCAAAAGCCAGAAGGAAAATAGCCATCCTGAGAAAGCTAAGTGGAACCACATGGGGAGCCAGTGGGAAAATACTTAGCAAAGTATCAACAGAGCATACGACCACACCTGGAATACGGGTCAACTGCGTGGCGTTCAGCATCAAAACTACACTACAAGATTTGGACAGGGTACAGAATCAAGCTCTTAGATTCACCACATGAGGGATGAGATCAACCCCTATAGTAACAATGGAGAAAATGGGGACTGAGAGAGCGCAGAGATACGAAAACACTAATACAAGCAGAAACGTTCCTCAGCTTGCCAGGCCACCCTATGAAGAACCGATTTGAAAACTTAGCTATGGGGCGGTTGAAAAGAAGTAGTTTTATCCACCAGGCCAAACGACTCTGCAGAGAAACCACCGATCTGCCCACAGTTGGTATCCCCCTGAACAACTATTCCAGAGCGAACTCCATGGAAAGATGAGCATAGACTATCACTACAAATCCAGACAAAAGTGAGAGGAATATTTGACAAGGAAGAACAGAACAGTGTACAGCGCAGAACAGCCACTCTCAGCTTCCTTGATGAAGAATACCCACAGGACCGCTGGATCCGAGTCTACACAGATGGGTCAGCACAAAATGCTGTCCGAAATGGAGGAGCGGGAGTGTACATAGAATACCCAAATAATACTAGGGACACGGCCAGAGTTCCAACAGGAAAGTACTGCCATAACTATGATGCTGAAATTGAGGCAATCAAGATAGCAACAGAGAAATTACTAAATACCAACCATGGTACACAACCTGTGGTGCTGTTGACAGATGCAAAATCAGTACTCGAGGCGCTCCTGTCTGGGAAATTGCCAGTACTAAGGACACTACTTTCTGAACTTAGCAGTCAGCATAAGGTCACCATGCAGTGGATACCATCCCACTGTGGAGTACCCGGAAACGACAGAGCTGATCAATTGGCTAATGGAGGAGCAAAAGAAGAACAGCCTGATGTGCCCATACATACCACCAAAAGAAAGGAATGATCAAATCAGTCAGAACGCCACCAAAACCTGCTCAAGATGACTACCACGTTATGGACAGACCAGAACAAGTCATTATTCTGCGCCTTAGAACAGGGCACAACAGATTACGCAACCACATGTACACAAAATTGAAGATTGGTGATTCAGCCATGTGCACATGTGGTTTGGCGCCGCAGACAGCAGAGCACAAACTCCAAGACTGCCAAAACTACAACATACCCAGGCATACCTTCTGGCCTAGAGAGACAACAGTGGAAGATAAACTCTATGGACCGCTGAGTGAACTAAAAAAGAATGTTAGATTCATACAGGAGACAACATTGCAGTTATAGATGTATTTAAAGCGAACGAAAGAACAAGAATTTATAATATAACATATCTGCTACTTTTAACAACTTTTAGGTCATAACTGTGACACACTCCTACTTCCCATTTTCGGCTATCCAGTTTTGTTTGGTAAAAACCTACTTTTTGACGGTTACTGAATCAGTTAAATTGCCTTCCTACGGCCCATTATTGCCACGGGTTATTTACAATGTGTACAGGGGAATAATCCAGGGAATAATCACACTGTGCCGAATATCAAAGTGAATAGTCATAGACTAAGTGTTGTGGACAAATTCACCTATCTTGGCAGCACTGTGTCACAAGCTGCCACAATTGATGATGAAGTGAATGTAAGAATCTCAAAGGCCAGCGCGGCCTTCGGCAGACTGTACAAGAATGTATGGGACGGAACTGGAATAAGCCTGCAAACAAAGCTAAAAGTCTACAAAGCAGTTGTATTATCCACATTGCTACATGCTTGTGAAACCTGGACTGTTTACCAGCGACATGCTAGGAAATTAAACTACTTCCACAGTCTGCCTTAGGAAGCTATTGAAGATTAAATGGCAAGTCAAGATCCCAGACACTGAAGTCTTAGAAATAGCGTCCATGCCCAGTATCCACACTCTACTAATGAAGAATCAGATTCGCTGGGCTGGTCACTTAACTCGCATGCCAGATCACAGGCCCCCTAAACGAATTTTTACAGCGAGTTGCGTTGTGGTAAACGCTCCCAAGGTGGCCAGAGGAAACGCTTTAAAGACTCTCTGAAAATCTCACTGAATGCTTTTGGAATTCATCACGACACCTGGGAGACTGCAGCCAGAGACCGAAATTCGTGGCGTGCATCATTACGTTAGGGTGCAGTCACGTGTGAGGCAACCAGGACTGCAAGAGCTGTGAAAAAAAGGCAGGACAGAAAAACCACTGCAGGAAATCCTCTTCCAGAAACGTCAAGCATTCTTTATCCACATTGTCAAAGAACATTTCGAGCCAAAATAGGCCTTTTCAACCATCTTAGAACTCACGGCTCCATACTTTCAACCCCACTGGATGAAATGAATGGTCATAATCATTCTTGATGGACAAACAACAAAAACAAACGTGTATATATCATATATGAGTGGTGGGTGCTGGGCAGTAGTTCTCGGCAGAACACTGTCATGTGTTAATAATATCGTTATTTATCAACTTGATTGAAAGGGTTGAAATCACAGCAGCGGCACAGTTTGAATTATACAAGGCGAGTGTTGCCAAGAATTAAGAACGCATTGAATCCGCCAAATTCTCACTTGGCACGTTATTCCTGGACTCTCACACGGTCATTGCACCTATGCTAGCTTGGGTTGCTTAGACGTCGGCTGAACGAACACAGGCCGAGAAATATCTAATGGCAGTGCGGATGTGTTTTCTGTGGTACATACAAGAAATACCAAGGATGGATAGAGAAACTAATGAGACTGTCCTTCCAGAAACAAATGAACACCTTAAATGTGTGACAGAAATTATAATAACCATGCCGTTGTTTTGTAACCTGTGAATATTGTTGTTAAGGATGTTAAGAGTGTCAAAAGTTGGGCGGTCATCTTCAAACTGTCCTTAAGACGTCACCGTGGTAGTCTGCACTGTGATGTCACTTGCTTAACACTCTTAACATCTTTTACAACAATGTTGACAGGTTACAAGACAATGGCATGGTTATTGTAATTTCTATCACACTTTTAAGGTTTTCATTGGAAGCCACCTCGAATATATTTACTGTAGATTGTTTAAGTACTTGTGTCAGTGCACACTTTTTTTTTTTTTTTTGTCGAAGGCTATAGCTGCTACGTCCATTTTTACACTTGTGATTGTGTTCAAATGGAACGAGTGTAGGCCAAAATAGTTCTATCAGTGTTCTGTATATTTTGGACACCCCTGCAGCAAATGTTTAGCTATCATTTTACCAGTACCACGGTTATATTTCATAGTATCTCCTGTCTTAAGTTTATTAAACATTTGGTATTTTAGCGTGCTGTGCAGAGTCTGAAGATTGTCACTTGTTCTCTTCTGTGGAGTTGGCAATCTGCATCATCTGTCTGGTGGTGGTCTGGACGCTCTGGTTCCCACTTGGTTCTGTCGTTGCGTCTTATAAACCTCCTGGCCTCATCACAGGTTATGTCTATACAAGGCTGGGGTAGCCTTCCACCTTTCTTTGCTAATGCATCGGCCTCTTCATCTACAGGTATGATGCAATGTGCAATCCATTGTATTACAGTGTAACCATTACAAACACTTGTATCAACTGTTGTTTGTCCATCAAGAATGATGCTGACCATTCATTTCATCCAGTGGGGTTGAAAGTATGGAGCCGTGATTGATTGATTGATTGATTGATTTAGGAACCGACATCACAGCATTCGGGACGTTCCCATAAGCGCTCCGTCGCCATCCTCAGCAGCCAGCGAAGAGTTCCAACACTAATAGTTCCAGTAGCAATCTGATTATATGCCCGTCTCGCCTTTCCTCTGAGCGTCGATCGTCGGCCAGATCCCCTCGTCACACCTCGCTGCCTCATTCTTGCCAGACTATGGTGATCCATTTGCTCCTCCGAGGTGTACACGTGCTCCCACAAGGCCGCAACCACGTCTTTTTTGTCATGCATCAATACTCCACCACGTTTTGCCAAGCCAGCCAATCTGTCCGCCTGTTCATTCCCCAGCACACCGGCATGCCCAGGAGAAAAGATCCAGGTGATGCTTGCTACCCGTGACCTCCGAAGCGAAGCAAGCCACTCTGTACGAAGCTTGCCTGTTCTCACCCTCCTCAGCATGCTTTCTGAGTCAGTTACAATCACAAAGTGTGTATGTATCGTGTTCTCTATCCGTGAGTTCTAAGATGGTTGATAAGGCCTATTTTGGCTCGAAATGTTCTTTGACAATGTGAACAAAGAATGCTTGACGTTTCTGGAGGAGGATTTCCTGCAGTGGTTTTTCTGTCCTGCCTATTCTTCACAGCTCATGCAGTCCTGGTTGCCTCATCCGTGACTGCACCTTGCGTAATAATGCACGCCACGAATTTCGGTCTTTGGCTGCAGTCTCCCAGGTGTCATTATGAATTTCAAAAGCATTCAGTGAGATTTTCCGAGTGTCTTTAAAGCGTTTCCTCTGGCCGCCGTGGTAGCGTTTACCGCAACGCAACTCGCCGTAAAAAATTCCTTTAGGGAGCCTGTGATCTGGCATGCGAGTTAAGTGACCAGCCCAGCGAATCTGATTCTTCATCAGTACAGTGTGGATACTGGGCATGGACGCTGTTTCTAGGACTTCATTGTCTGGGATCTTGTCTTGCCGTTTAATCTTCAGTAGCTTCCTAAGACAGTGTGGAGGTGGTTTAATTTCCTAGCACAACTGCTTTGTAGACTTTTAACTTTGTTTGCAGGCTTATTCCAATTCTGTCCCATACATAAGAGCCCTCGTTCTTAAACGTCCGGCATGCTGATACTGAGGTATGGGTTCAGCCCCTACACCGATAAGTTGAACTAACATTTTGACTTCTCGTCCTTGACTTGGAGACGTAAATTACAAGTACCTCTGAAGTCGCAGTGGGTTCGTATGACGACGCGGGACACTGGTAATAGGGGAAGCTAATCCACACGCTAAAATCAGTCCAGTGCTACGCTTGAGTTTAAAGCGAGCGAGCACCAAAATATTTTTTCAAATTTGTAGAAATTAACATAGGAATACTGTGTTACTATTGATAAAGTAGATATCTTGAAAGAAGATAACTCACGAAGAGAACTGGGTTAATCGCATCAGAAGAAGACAGCCCACATTGTTTGGGCATGTCATGAAAAGAGGAAAGCTGGAGTATGTTGCCACAAAGGGACGGCTAGGGGGGGGGGGGGGGGGGACAAAGGGAAGTTTAAACAAGATGATGCTGGACAGTTTGACAGCATGGTATGGAGGAAATATCGTTATCAGAAATTGTTGGAAGACGAGAGACAGGCGACTGTCGACAGCCATGATCACAAACGCCTTACGGCATGGACTATAAGAAGAAGAAGACTGGTGAAGTGAAAAAGAAATAGAATTGTGATAGTCTATAAACAATCAAATAGTATAAAGATGTTATCACTGACAGAGATAGCTGCATTTTAAAATGATAAAGAAAGATAACCGAGTTAACATTGTAGGTTCTCTCACAAGTTGGGTGAAAGATTGATATTCATGTGGCCGCCTATAAAGGACGATGGAAAAACCCACCAGAGGACATACCTCTGCAAAGCACAGGATGATGATGGCGGACCGCTAGGGGTCGTGCCGTTAGGGCGCAATTAATCCTGGGCCGAGAATATAGTGGGGGATATTTAAGAGAAAGAGCGCGAAGAAAAAGAGCCTCTTCAAACCAAGTTCTGAAGTCAGCGGGTGCCTAAGCCAGAAACACGAAATTAGCCAAAGCCACTAAGAAATGGCGCAAATACCACTCTGCGTGATCAAGATTACAAATGTATTGATCTCTGTAACTGCTATGAGTTAGCATGGTTGTATCAGGAGTCTATCTGGGTTCCTAGTTATGTATAGAATTAGTCAACATCAAAAAAAGATGCCTTCAAGAACATTCAGAGAGTAGTGCAGCAGAAACTTCGGCACATGCGGGACTCCTGGCTGAGCAGCAAAGCTGATGAAATTCAGGGCTTTGCTGACAGACATGATATGAAAAACTTCTACGACTCACTGAAAGCAGTCTATGGTCCTACATCGCCAGGCATAGTTTCCCTCCTCAGTGCAGATGGGGGAACATTGGTCACCGATAAGAAAGAAATCCTTCAACGCTGGGCAGAGCATTTCAGCAACATCTTAAATGCAACTTCCTTCTTCGATGATGAAACCATCAACTGCCTTCCACAAGTTCCCATCAATGAGACACTTGATGACCTGCCAACCATAGTGGAAGTAAACAAAGCCTATCCAGCAACTCTCCAGCGGCAAGGCACCTGGTTCTGACTCCATCCCAGCAGAGACATACAAGGCAGGTGGGCCGGTCTTAACAGAGCAGCTTCACAAAGTCTTTACAAACATATGGGTGAACGAGACCATGCCACAAGATTTCAAGGACGCGTCAATAGTCCGCCTTTACAAACGTAAAGGAAACCACCAATCCTGTGACAACCACCGAGGCATCTCCTTGCTTTCAATTGCAGGGAAGATACTCGCCAGAATTCTTCTCAATCGCCTCACAGCCCATCTTGATCAAGGTCTTCTTCCTGAGAGTCAATGTGGCTTCAGAAAAGAACGTGGAACTGTTGACATGATTTTCGCTGCAAGGCAGCTGCAAGAGAAATGTCAGGAACAGAACTGCGAAATGTTCTCCACTTTCATTGACCTTACCAAGGCTTTTGATACAGTCAGCAGAGAAGGACTGTGGAAGATTATGGCAAAATATGGCTGTCCACGAAAGTTTGTCCAAATAGTGCGGCTATTTCATGATGGCATGCAGGCAAGCGTACAGGAAAATGGTGAACTGTCTGAACCCTTTGCTGTCACCAATGGAGTGAAGCAAGGATGTGTCCTGACACCAACACTGTTCAGCCTCATGTTTTCAGCCTTCGAGAACGACGACATTGGAATAGACATCAACTACCGTATGGATGGAAAGTTATTCAATCTCAGAAGGCTGAAAGCTAAAACCAAAATTGACAGCGACACTGTCAGAGAGCTCCTGTATGCTGATGATTGCGATCTATACGCCAACTCAGAGGCGGACATGCAACATAATGTTTCAGCTTTCTCACATGCCTGTGCCAACTTTAGGCTCAATAGCAACTTGGAGAAGACTGTAGTTATGTACCAGCCTGCTCCAGGGAATAATCACACTGTGCCGAATATCACAGTGAATGATCATAGACTAAGTGTTGTGGACAAATTCACCTATCTTGGCAGCACTGTGTCACAAGCTGCCACAATTGATGACGACGTGAATGCAAGAATCTCCAAGGCCAGTGCGGCCTTTGGCAGACTGTACAAGAATGTATGGGACAGAACTGGAATAAGCCTGCAAACAAAGCTAAAAGTCTACAAAGCAGTTGTATTATCCACACTGCTATATGCTTGTGAAACCTGGACTGTTTATCAGCGACACGCTAGGAAATTAAACCACTTCCACACAGTCTGCCTAAGGAAGCTACTGAAGATTAAATGGCAAGACAAGATTCCAGACACTGAAGTCCTAGAAACAGCGTCCATGCCCAGTATCCACACTCTACTGATGAAGAATCAGATTCGCTGGGCTGGTCACTTGACTCGCATGCCAGATCACAGGCTCCCTAAACGAATTTTTTTACAGCGAACTGCGATTGTGGTAAACGCTCCCAAGGTGGCCAGAGGAAACGCTTTAAAGACTCTCTGAAAATCTCACTGAATGCTTTTGGAATTCATCATGACACCTGGGAGACTGCAGCCAGAGACCGAAATTCGTGGCGTGCATCATTACGCAAGGGTGCAGTCATGTGTGAGGCAACCAGGACCGCAAGAGCTGTGAAGAAAAGGCAGGACAGAAAAACCACTGCAGGAAATCCTCCTCCAGAAACGTCAAGCATTCTTTGCCCACATTGTCAAAGAACATTTCGAGCCAAAATAGGCCTTATCAGCCATCTTAGAACCCACGGCTCCATACCTTCAACCCCACTGGATGAAATGAATGGTCATCATCATTCTTGATGGACAAACAACATAGAATTATGGGTTTTTGATTTGTTTGAAATTATCTTTGTTTTGAAAGGGTTTATTTTTTTTTGGCAATAAAATTGATATCAGTATGATCTTTGTTTTGTTATTTGCGTTAGATAGTCGCTGTGGTGGGAACTACCTGTGTTGTAATTCATTGCCTGGAATCAAAAAGTGAAATATTATGATTCTCTGTCAGCCCGAATCTAATAATAATTGTTCGCTGTTGACACAATAATTGTTGATATAACATGATAGATTGCCAGAAGTTTTCAATAACAAATAAGAAAGGCGTGTTTTCAGTCGGAGATGCACCAACATTGACATGTTATTTTCATAATGTGTGTGCTCTTAAAGAAGAGGAAAGTTCATTTCCTGAACAGCAGCTCAAGTGAATTGTATTTATGTCTTCTATGTATAAAAATGCAGCTTGTACTTTTTGCAGGACGTTACGATCAACTCAAACCCCAGGTCGATTTATTAGGCAATGTTACGTTCAGTAGTTTGCCATTGATTTCTGAACAAGAAGTCTTGTTTACAACGTTATATACATACGAAACCATTATCGTACGATTACATTTATTCATATCTACATAATCCATGAAATCAGTTCTAGATAAATTATAATCGGTCCATCCTAAAATGGGCAGGAAAGAATATCTTGGGAAGTAGAGGCCGGTGTGGTACTGACCACACATCACCCACTGAGTGCCGGTTGGTCTATAACAGCTGGGTCATATGTCTGATGCTCTTTAAGGCGTTTGACTGATTCAGTGCCAAATAAAATTTGGGTTTGGATCAAACATGGTACACCATCAAATAAACAAGTATTACAATGTAAATGTCCGTTCACTGAGCATTGAAATTGTGGAACATACCAAGGAAAAAAAACCAAATAACACGATGACCCTAGCATGACGATATATCGTCCTTCTGTTCAAATGGGGGTCACATTTGGCGATATATTATCCTTTGGCACTGAATCAGTTAAAATGGACCTTTAATTATGTTGCTGACTTAGATAAGCTATACTTGCACGCATTGAGCAATAAATTTCCGTTGAGACATACTCGCGCGAATATTCTGATGAACATCCTGATACACTATTCTTGCACACTTCTGATCCGCCTATGTATTCCTAAACACATACTGCTAGCAAACATCAAAACTCCAGCAGCTGCCATCAACACTCCACTCAAATAAAACGCCTCGGAAAATGTGCCAAAGTAATCCTTCACAGCGCCGGACAATGGCGGCCCAAGCAGTGTACCAAGACTCTGAAAGCAAATCAGAATGCCTAAAGAGTTGGCCATATGTTGGATTCCCAGAATATCCACAAGGATGACTGACTTTTGAGAGATGTATGTTCCCGAGAAAAACCCGAGCACGCAGCACAGGACGAGGAAGGACTCGAAGGAATCCATGGACGGCAGGAGGAAAACAACGCAGGCCAAGGCCAGAATGACCACGGTGTAGATAATTAGTTTGTAGCGGCGGAACACACGGCAGTCCAACATGAAACCGGCCCCTATTCGTGACAAGCAGTCAACCACTCCAGTAATGGACAGCACCAACGAGGCTTTCGAATCTGCGATGCCTTTGGACTTGACCAGAGCAGGAATAAACATAAATCCGGACTTTATCGCCATTGAGAATAACCATATGCTTAAACAGTAGAGCAAGAAAGATGTATTCTTCAGCAGATTAAAGTGGCACAATTTTCTATCAGTTTTATCACCGTCTTCCCTAATTTCTGTCGGGAAACAAATTTTAAAAGCTGTCGTAAACAGGTTACTCCCAAGGAATGGATGTTTCTTAAGCTCATCAGCGTCTGTGTGTATGTTCCTGGAGCTTGTAAGACTTTGAATCTCCTCCGTCAGGCGGGAATCTGCGGTATTCGAGTGCAGTGATCTAAGACTTCCAATTTCCGAGATCGTTTCCGATGCAACAATGGCTTCCGCGGCGTCCACGTGGTATACGCTAGTACTCGACCTTTTCATGAACCGGTAGTGCATGCTCAAAGGTCGATACAACATGGCGGCTAGATTAGCATTCAAAGCAATTCCGCCAAAGATTAGAAAAGCACCTTGGAATCCGTAATTGTCGAACAAGAACTGAGCGATGGGCACTAAGAGAAATGTCCCAATGCCCACACCGGATGAGCCCATTCCTGTAGCCAATCCACGTCTTTTGTCAAAGTACATTGCCACAATTATAAGTGAAGGCGCATAGCTGAGGCCCCTTCCTGCTCCCAGTAGCAAGGCATGCGAGAAGAAGAGGAAGTAGAAGTTGGTGGCATAGCCATTGAGGATGCAGCCCGCAGTCATCAGTAAACCTCCCAGCATGACCGACGTCCTGACACTGTACCGATTACAGATGGCGCCGGCGATTGGACCCAGGCATAAGTTCAACGTGGACATTATAGAACCCGGCCAGGAAGTCAGCTGAGCGCTTTGGTCGAAACGCGAAAGAAGCTGAAGAAAGAAGACTCCATCGCTTCTCTCGATACCCCCGGTGACTAAATGAAGTAGAAAGCATCCTAGCACCACAAACCAGCCGTATCCTCCATCGGGAGCTGCAGATAATCCTCTATCTTCCACTGCTTCCAGCTTTCTTTGATCCACGTCATGTTCCTCTAATTTAACTTGATTAAGCTCAGGCAATTTATGTCTATCCATATCGATAAAGAATATCGATAGAAAAAAAACAACACACACACACGACACTCTAGACCGAAACACGTATCACAACCACAGCACACACGTCAGGCTTGTTGATCCTTGCTTGTGACGTCTAGCGTTAAGAATCGATACACTTTAAGAAACAAGCGTCAAGCGCTGATACAAGGACACATTCTACATGTAAACACACATTACATACACATTATATAATCACCGCAAGTCTTCAGTGCAGAAAGCACATTAGATATGACGTCATTTGACAGTCGTCCGGCTTTTGGAGTGTTCACAATCTTAACTAGGTTGACATGATAATCGCACCCCTGGACTATAGTACGCAGTCCTGTGCTATTTAGAGTGAATGCTGCTATTATCAGCACTTCATGCTGCGTGTTTTCCCCTAAAATGTTTTCCGAGTTGCTGACCCCATTCATACTATGTCAGAGGAATTCATTCTAGCTTGTTTCTGGTTTTCTGTTGTGAAAGAGTTATGGGGAAACAAGGGGTTTGACACACTAAAACTGAACCACACGGGAATTCGTTTGAAGTCTGTCGACATCACATAACTGGAACACTGTGATTGAACTCTGAAGTCCCGGTGCCTAAATCCATGGAAGAAACAATACCAATGTAGTCCTGATCTCAGTCAGTTTGTTATGTGCCTTACCGAATCCTAATAGCGTGCCGATAAGCTTGGACTGTTCTGTTTCGCCATTTCACACGATCACCAGACTCGTGGATCAGCTATGTGTTCTTGTCCCGATTAACCCTTGTGGCCAAGCCAACATGTATCTATTTCCCACCTTTCCCTGGCTCTTTTCCCATCAATTTTTCTAGTGGTCATTGAATTTCCTTGTCATTTCCTTCTCATAACGTTCTTAACATATCTTGATTGCCTTTGCCTAATTTCTGTAATCAATTTACGGCTTTCACTTGTCTGAAACAATAGCCATAGGATTCTCTTTGACACTGTCTCTATCACGTACTGGTATGATAATAGCGTGGAATGATGGCCAAGAATCCATCGGTTAGTTTGTCCGATCTTCACTGGACTTTATGTAATTTAAGGCTCACATACACACAAGCGCGCTGAATGACATCCTACGCCATCCTACGCCAGACTCAACAATGACCCCCACATTGTAAGTCTGTCCCCATTATTCTTTGGCAAATCCTAATGTGAAGGATGTCTTTCGTGTTGTATCCAGATGTTCAGGGGTCTACAACATCTGCAGGCCGAAACCCGGTAGAGGGCGAGTTTAACGGGGATCTCATTGGCCCTATTGCTGTATCTCATTGGCACCATACCGCCTTGATAGACGATAGTTTGTTACATTGTGCTTCAAACAGGCATAATGACTACAACCGAAGGTGGTAACGAATTTGACTGATCAGTGAGTGAGTGAGTGAGTGAGTGAGTGAGTGGGTTGGTTGGTTGGTTGGTTGGTCGCGGTTCCAACGTCACAGAAACGGGTCGTCACATAAAATGCTCCACATTGCCCCATAAACTATTATTAGTCACTAAAAAACCAACATCCACATATTACTGCATAAGGCAAAACCAGACCGTTCCTGGATGTTTTATAATGCAGCAGCCAGAATGCCAACACAAAAGTCCTGCCCGAAAAATACAGTTCATCTTTGATGGAAGCGGTAGTCATGTTTTCATCCGAATTTTTCTCTAGCTGTTCACCTACACAGTCTAGATATTTTCAGATGTTGTTTGTTCCGTTCGTAGATGTTTTATAATGCAACCACCAGAATACCAACACAAAAGTCCTGCCTGAAACATACAGTTCATCTCTGATGGAAGTGGTAGTCATTTTTCCATCTGGATTTTTCCCTAGCTGTTCACCTACACAGTCTAGATATTTTTAGATGTTGTTTGTTCCATTTCTAGATGTTTTCTGTTCCGAAAATGCAGTTCACGCCACAAACAACCTCGGCCAGATGCAAAAGCATTTCACTGTACATAATGCCGTCGCCAACAAGTCCTCCACGAAAATACAGTTCATCGTCAATGGAAGCAGCAGTCACTAGAAGACCAGCAGCCACTGATCAGACGTGATTGATCAGACCTGCTGTATCTATTGTCAGCCATTCATGAAAGCAAGAGTGTCGTGTATATATCCCACACTGTTGTCATCATCATCAAATGCCTTGCCGACTGGCGTGGGCTATCAGGTGTGCCCACATCTTACATTCTCTAACGGCATGTATCAGTGCTTGTGATGTCACTCTTCCGTGCCAAAACGCAAGGCTGTAAAGAAGTTTCTAACGGTGTCTTCCTCTATTTCTCTTTTCACAAATCTGTCATATTGTCACAATATGTTTCACTATTTTTTACTCCCCTACTTGTCCATACGTAATGACTGCCTCTTTCTGATGTTTGTGTTAAGGTGTTTTTATGTCTTAGACTGCCCCGAAACGCTTAGAATACTAATTTTAGCTGTCCAGTAAATGTTTAGCAATCGTTAAAAGAAACCACATATTTAAAGCTTCCATAGATTTCAAAACAATGTTTTCCCGTAGTGAATTTGAATAACGAAGACACAAACAACAGATTGCACGATTTATTGCCTGGCATATTTCGCTGCATCTCCTCAGGTACATACTGCAGAAATCACACAACTTATGTGAATTAACTAGATAAATCCTTCAAGTTGAAATATACACATATTCGCACAGTTGTGTTCGTGTTCGTGTTCCATAGATAGAGAGATGTTTTTATGCATCTTGTTCATTGTGGCCTGAAACGATGTTGCTTGTAGATCGTCTGTGGTGATAATTGGTATATCGTCCACATAACAACGGTAAAAGGCCAAGTTGTTGATGTCTGAGGATCTCATTTCTTCTAAATGTGCCATGAAGATGTCCGCTAGAATAGGACCAAGAGGACTCCCCATGGCCACTCTGTCAATTTGGCGGTATGACTTAGTTAGAAAATTGAATTGTATGTTGGCGATACATAGTAGTAGTAGCCTCTCCAGAATAGGTGTTGGTATGCCTAATTTTAGTTGTTTGTCTTCAATGCGTTCCCTTATTATTTTCACTGTCTCCTCTAATGGAACGTTAGTGAATAGGGAGGCTATATCCATGGATGCCATGTGTTTGTTATTTATGTCCATAGTATCCAATAATTCCACCAGTTGGAATGTATCTCTGAGTATTTTTGGATCGAAGGACTGTCGTACTGGCTTTAAAATTTCGGCTAGCCATCTCGCCATTCGGTGTTGTGCAGAGTTAACCATGGACAGGATAGGTCTTAGCGGGATGCCGGGCTTGTGAAGTTTGGGTAGACCGTACATCTGAGGAGTGTGCGAGCCACGTGGTGTGAGCGTTTTTGCAGTGGCCTCACTGATGAGTCCCGCATTCACAAGTGACTGGATCTCTTTCCTCATTATTGCATCCAGGTCCTCCGACTTGTTTACTTTTTTGATCTATCCTGAATTTAGATTCATCTGACAATATTTCATCCATTTTTCTCTGGTAGTCTGACATGTCCATCAGTACTGCACCGCTTCCTTTGTCAGGTTTCAGTATGACGAGGGTTTTGTTAGCCTTTAACGCTTTTAACGCAGTAAGGTGTTCATTGGTCAGAGGACATGTCTGTTTGGAGGGTGTTGTGCGATACTGGTGTTCTAAATCTACCAATTTGGCCTTCAGCCACCCGACCGACTCAGCAGAAGTAGGTGATAACTTGGAGACTTGATCAAACAACATTTCAAACTGTGCTTGCGACTCAACACCGTTGATGTGTTTAGGCTTTATGCAGAATTTTAATCCGTATGCAAGGGCCTCCACCACACCACAGATGATCTACAAGCAACATCGTTCCAGGCCACAATGAACAAGATGCATAAAAACATCTCTCTATCTATGGAACACGAACACAACGAAGCGTTGCCGTTCCTAGATATTCTAATGAGACGTAGAGCAGACGGCACAATTCAAAGATCGGTGTATCGCAAAGGAACATGGACTGGCCAATACCTAAATTTTCAGAGCTTCACACCTGTCCAGTATAAACGGGGCTTAGTACGGACCCTGTTTGACCGTGCTAGAAAGATATGCACCCAGGACACACTGACAGAGGAATTTGAAACTCTGAAGAATGTCTTAAACCTGAATGGGTACTCCACAGGATTTATAAAGCGCCACTGCCGACAGCCCAAACAAAACCCAGACGTAACTACAGTCCATAAACTCAAGGTATTCATCCAGCTAACCTTTCGAGGGGATGACATAATGCAACGTCTACAAGACCGACTTACTACAGCAGTAGGCCGAACATTCTGTGCTGCAACTCCAGTCATTAGATATAAAACCGTACCGATTCCTACACCAGCAGTCAAAGAGCCTGTTCCTCTGTACGCCACAAACAATTGTATTTACCAATTCACATGTAGATGCCAGGCCTTCTACATTGGTAGAACAGAGAGACAGCTTAACAAACGAGTGTCAGAACACATACCTCAATGGGTCAACAAGATACAACACACAGGAAATGCTAGCCT
>JACEFZ010018914.1:30000-77500 GCA_014155875.1 Cepaea nemoralis | reverse complement strand
CGTCGTCATCTTCAGGGCCGTCGTCTTTATCTGGGTCCAGTACATGTTTATTCATGTCGCTGATAGATAGCCAACAATGCCACAACACGCCATACAGATGGTGTGCTGATAGTTCTAATAGGACATGTCAGAGGCAGCGCCACTGATTGGTGCTGTGTCATATTTCAGCATGAACTGGTGGCATTGTGTACACATGTGTCCCATAAGTCGTCGCTGAGCGGCATAAAATGCCATAATAAGTTTCAGTTAAAGACACGAATCCGTGTGCACTTTAAATTATTTTTGATGGACAGCATAAATGTAGGCTTTACAAATGCAATAACAAACTGCTCTAATCATCAGACATAATGGTCTAGCATGTGCCACAATCAGTGGTTAATTATTGCATTGTGACATGCTCTTCCAATTGGTTCTATAAATGATGGTCGATATTTATCACAATCAGTCGTTAATTACTCTATCTGGACATTTTCATCCAATTTGTTCTATATATGATAGTCGACATTAATCACAATCAGTGGTTAATTATTGAATGTTTAAGTTTTGTCATGACAAGATTCACTACAGGAAACGGACACATTTTCATCAACCTATGTTATAAACTTGGGCATCTTGCTGGTTTCATCAAATATGTTGTCATGGCAAAATTGCTGCAAACGTGATGAAAAAGCAACGTTTGTTCCCACTGGCTACACAAAATATGCCATAGATGCATATATTAATGGCTGCAGCATTCACAAAACACACAAGGCAATATTTATTACTAGACTTCCGTCACGAAATGACAACTGTCCAAAGCCTTCTTGGTCCTTATATCGTGAATTAGTTGCAATAGCAACACTTGTCTTCGTGTGAGTTCATGTGTTGCATTGTCCAAAGGCGAATGGATTTGTCTGTTAGTTGATACAAATGTTATCACCCCGACAACAGAGAGTTAGTTGTCTGATCACGTGGTTGGTCATGCGAAGAGCTCGCTGTCATGGAAGAAAAGACATGGTAACTTCTCTGCTCCAGTGTTATTCAGTCAAATGCATATGTCATCACATGCACAAGATAAATTCACAATGCTTAAAGTGAAGCCATGGATTAACTATACGGTGACATTAGAATATGTACTTTTGTATGGATGTGAAACGTAGATGATGAGCTGACATGCTGTAAGACATCTAATGACAGAGGAAATGTGGTTCTGAGGAAAATGCAAAGAATACCATGGGCAGACAGAAAAACCAATGAGCTAGTCCTACAAGAAACAAATGAACACCGCAAACTGATTAGAGGGTAGACAGACCAGAGTTTTGGGCATGTTATGAGAAGAAATAGGAAATAAAAATAGTTTCTGTCTGAATATCAATAATAGTTCAAATCTCTGTCTCTAGAAATCCTGAAATCTTCTTCCTATTTACTTTCCCTTTTCTTATCAGTTGGTGACGGTTAGAGGTTTTATTTCTTGTTACTCGTTTTCTTCTCTTTGGTCCGAACGTGGTCAGTTTTGCGCTCTACCTCACATCACCGAAAAGAAGAGATTATTCTATGTATCTATCTTCTTTTCCCCATCGGATTCATATATATCCAGTTGTCACAAAATGTTCCTGTTTTTCTCTTCTCTTAATGTGAATAAACAATTTCTTAAAATTGTGTCTTACTTTTCTCATAATTCAGTAACAGCTTTGCCCAGACCTGCACTTCATTAAAGAACGGCGGATTAATCTGTTTGACCACCTCACAAGAATACCCTGGTACCATCTGACACAAAGAGCCACATCGAAAAAATATAGTGTAAACTGGTAGGGAATTTATTTGTTCAAGTACTATTGCTCCAGAATTATGGAGGTAATTGAAAGAAAAGCGCAGCTCTATCAGCGTTCACGCCAGAAACACACTGTACAACTACAAGTGACCAACAACAGCTAAATTACGAAACAGAAAGGAGATCCTCACGACGCTTGACGGCAGAAGTGGAAGATGATTGATGATTATGTAGAACAAGGAGACAACTACTGTTAAAGATTTAGCGATGGTATCGAGAACAACCTTAGAGAAATAGATAACCAACATTCAAAGAGCGCATAAAAGATCTTTACTCCTCTCCCCCAACACTTCACTGAGTCATATGAAGGAAGAGAAGACTAAGAGAATAGCTTTATCATGTGACTCATGTGACCTGTTGTGCAAATGATCTTCACATTCTAAAGTTAACGTGCCTGGTTTCTTTGGCAGAAGTGCGAGAGGATTTTAATAGGTTATCATGAACGTACCTAATGTTATCGATGCCATTTAGAAATTGTGGCATTCTGTCCACTCCAATATCTCCTACAGACTCAGTTTTCTCCAACGTCATGTTGTCTGATCCGGGCGCCCTTCTGGATACGGTTCTTCATTCTATCCATTTCCGACTGTCCATTTCTATAAATGCTGTGACATTTCATGTTCCCATGTTTATTGTAAGCATTTAAATTGCTGACAATGGTGTGAAGGACAATCTTGGATCACCTGTAGCACATGATGATTTCTACAAGTCGAAGTAATTCCAATGGAATCCCAGTTAACGTCACTACTTATAACCAATTATTGATAAGCATTACTAGCAATTAAGGGATAAATACAAAAGATCGCTTCCACCTGTCTTCCGTCGGTTTGTATGTGTGTGGTTTGACTCCACTAGACTTTCTTTTAAAAGAGAAAGGCAGCGAGGAGGACGGGGTGGGCGAGAGGAGCGATATATAGTGGCTCCTACCCGTTGATGGTCATGCCACTGACATGTCACGTATGTGACAGATAGGCTCTGTGCCTTTGTGTGGATGTGAAGCTTGGACAATGAGCAAACAGCCTGAAAACAACTGATGGCTGTGAAATTAGGTTTCTGAGGAAAATGCAAAGAATACCATGGACAGACAGAAAAACCAATGACCAAGTCCTACAAGAAACCGATGACAATCGTAAACTGATTAGAGAAATTAGACGTAAACAGTCACAATATTTTGGCCACGATATGAAAAGAAATACATTGGACAACTTGGTGACAACTGGCAAGATCGAGGGGAACAGAACAAGGAGAAGGCAGAGAAGTAAATACCTGAATGGCTTGGCTATGTGGCATGGTCGAGACAAGAACACTGAGCTTATCCACGACTCTGGTGATCGAGTGAGATGGCGAAACATGCCTGCTCATGGCACATGATGAATGAATGAATTCTTTAACACACATTTTTATAACAATGAAGACTAATTATTCCAGCAATAATATTTAGGTAAACATTAAAATACGATATTCTTGCACGTTTAATTTCCATCATGCATGAAATAGTTTATTAACATCAAGATAAACATACACACAAGACATTATCGTAAGTATCCATCTATCTCTTGATGTATAATTTGAAAAGAAAAAGTATCATTAGGTGCATAATTCAATAGACATCCGAATAATCTATTTTGGTATTCATATTTTATTAAAAGACCGAAAATTGTTGTTGTTTTTCTTTTACAAACTACGAGTCCGCCGCTGTATTATTAGAAATACACTACTAGCAAACATTAAAACTCCGGCAATCGCCATTCAACACTCCACTCAAATAAAACGCCTCGTCAAAGGTACCGAAGTAATCCTTCACAGCGCCAGACGCTGGCGCCCCAATCAGCGTACCAAGACTCTGAAAGGAAATCAGGATGCCCAAAGAGTTGACCATATGTTCTATTCCCAGAATATCCACCAGGATGATTAACCTTTGAGAGATGTGTACCGCCGTGAAGAGTCCGAACACGCAGCACACGATAAGGAAAGACTCGAAGGAATCCATGGACGGGACCAGCGACACAACGACGGCCAGTGCCAGATTCACAATGGTGTAGACGTGCAGTCGATAGAGGCGAAGTACACTCAAGTCTAACAAGAAGCCGGCCCCTATTCTGGACACACAGTCAACCGCTCCGGTTATGGACAATGCCAATGTGGCTTTAGACTTCGAGATGCCTTTCGAAATGGCCAGAGCAATAATAAACATATACCCGGACCTCATCGCCATTGAGAATAACATTGTGCTCAAACAGTAGAGCAAGAATGATGTATTCTTCAACAGACTAAGTGGCATAGTTTTCTATCAAATTTATCACCTTCTTCTCTAATTTCTGTTGGGAAACAAATCTTAAAAGCTGTCGTAAAACAGTTACTGCCAAGGAACGGGTCTGTTTCAAGATGTTTGAGGCCTGTGTTTGTATTCCTCGAGTGTGTAGTAGTTTGACTGCTCCTGTGTCATCAGGGAACCTATTGGCTTCACACGTAATGACATCAGACTTCCAATTTCAGACATTGTTTCCGACGCAACAATGACTTCCGATGCCTCTACGTGGTCAACAATGTATGCGTGATTCTTCAAACTTTTCATGAACCGGTAGTGCATGCTCAAAGGTCGATACAGCATTGCAGCTAGGTTAGCATTTAAAGTGATCCCACTAAGAATTAGAAAAGTCCCTTGGAATCCGTAATTATCGAACAAAATCTGAGTTAATTTCACTAAGAGAAGTTGCCCTACGCCCACGCCGGATGTACCAATTCCCGTAGCCAATCCGCGTCTTTTATCAAAGTACATAGCCACTAAAATAAGTCCAGGAGCGTAGCTGAGGCCCCTTCCTGCTCCCATTAGCAAGGCATGCGAGAAGAAGAGGAAGTAGAAGTTGGTGGCATAGCCATTGAGGATGCAGCCCGCAGTCATCAGTAAACCTCCCAGCATGACTGCCGTCCTGGCACTGTACCGATTACAGATGGCGCCGGCGACTGGAGCCAAGCAGAAAGTCATCGTGTTCATTATAGAACCCGGCCAGGAAGTCAGCTGGGCGCCGTGGCCGAACCGTGCAACAAACTGCATAAAGAACACCGCGCCACTTCTCTCAATCCCTCCGAGGATAAAATGCATGATAAAACATCCTAGCACCACAAACCAGCCATATCCTCCATCGGGGGCGGCAGGCTTGGAACTGTCCCCCTCTGCTTCCAAATTTATTTGATCCAGGGGTGGTTCTTCGGTGCCGTCTTCATTAACTATTTCCAGTTCATGTTTAGTCATGTCGCGGAAGAACATGCAACGATGCAAATACCATATACCACACGTACGGTTCACAAAAGTTCCAATAAGATATGCCAGAGGAGACTTCACTTCCAGGAAGGTTCACTTCCTCTACGTCCAAGGATACACGCTCTGGTGACTCTTTCAACAACTAAATTGAGATTCTCACGGTAGCCAGAAGACACGCCCTGACATTGCGTCAGACAGACTGTCGTCAAAAAACTAACAACGCTTCCCAATATAAACAGGGAAATACATGTACATACAATATATTCTGTGGGCACTGATCCACGCGTTACTGTTTTCCAAAACTCTGCATTTGTTCCAATCAATGTTATCATGAATATCCCGCTTCCATCAGATGCAATGAACTAACTGTTTGTCCCAGTGATCACGGAAAATGCACCGACTGTGTGATGTATTCCCATAAGGAATGGTCGACGTCATCAGATGCTAAAATTATGCTTGCTGTATGAAACATGAACTTTCATACTACTCACCGCAGCATACCTCTCGGTCTTTGATATATTATCAACTTTGCGATGTTAATGGTAGCAAAACATACAGATACTATTTGTTCTATGACATATCATCGCTGATGGTATCAGTGGCAGTGCAACGTATAGATCATATTTGTTCCTATCTGTCCTCTAACACAAGGTCGACTTGAAGCATATTATTGAAAGCATAGAAAATACCAGATAGCACATCTTTCAGTTTCTTCAATAAAATCTGTTTGCGTAAATCGCATTAATTATAGTTTGAGGTAAAGAACATATAACATATTCTCCCAACTGTCCACCATACGAATGATCACTTTCAGAACGTGTTTCATTCTTTGAAAAGTGGACATTTGCACATTGACGTAGTCGGCTTGATTGAACATAACGGCTGCTTTTGTCCCAAAATCGTGACCAGCTGTTAACAAAATTAACGCTATAATTCTGCGTAACAGAAAAGGAGAAAATGGCTGTCAGGAGCAAAATTGATTTCCACAAAGTCGCCAACGTTATTCGCTTATTTACTATACAGCGTTTGTTATAAATTGGTCGACGTTTGTCAAACTTTATGGTGTCGTTTCCTGTTAAATAAAAAATACATTTTCTATAATGATTTCACCACATTAGTCACCACCGCCTTGTGTTAAGAATACTAGCTTAAACGGGCTCCAGAAAGTTTGATGGAATTTAGCCACATTAATTAACTTGTCTTTCGGATGTCTTTCGCTTGATAAAATATAAGATACTAACAATTTGCCTACAACGCACCATAGACTCCGAACAATTAAAACGATTATCTCCACATCTCAGTGCAGTTTCACTAATTACAGTTGGTGTAATCACATGCTGCCCACAATTATCATGTTCAGTTTCATACTTTTTAACGAACAGGAACTACCTTTTCCATCAAGTATTTTCGAATAACATCAGTTAACTGTGTCACTCCCTGAACAGAGTGGTAATATGGTTCCTCTGTTCCAAATGATTACATAAAATGTGTGCAACGGTTAAAATATAATGACAGCATTCTCCGAATGAATTGGAAATATTGTTAGTAAGAAATTCAGTTGATGTTCGTGAGACTTGTTTCATTCGAATTTTAAAGGCCCAGATATGTTGTGTGTATGCCAAGTAAATTGGCTGGCTTGTATAGATGAATGCAATATTCACGAAATTTCACTTAAATCATTGTTTCAGTCTGTCTTACAGAGGGCGAGTTACGACATTCCACTTCAGCCATTGTTCCAGTCTGTTTTTCAAGTTGTTCTGAGGAAAATGCAAATAACACCATGGGCTTACAGAAAAACCAATGAACAAATCCTACAAGAGGCAGATAAAAACCGTAAACTGATTAGAGAAATTATACTTCAAGAATGCTATAGCAATATTTTTAATAAATTGTTGTAGACAATGCAGCACTTAAATTACTGAATAATTCACAAGGATGCAGCCCACAGTCATAAGTCATTAGTAAACCTCCCAGCATGACTGACGTCCTGACACTGTACCGATTACAGATGACAACATTTGTCGATTCCGCTGAACAAGGTAAACATTTCTCATGATAGCATTTCCTTATGTAAACGCCAACACCTTCCTCTATGTTTTTCATAGAACTTGGTCAACTTTTACAGCAGTAACATTCATATAATGAAAACGCTCGTTCCCCTGCTTTTTTTTCCGACTCTTGTCACAACATGGCTGAAAACATAAATGACACAGCGACATTTGCTTCCATTGACTCCACTAAATATGTCAAAGTCGCTTATGTTTAATAACTGCAGCATTCACAAAGCACACGCGGCAACACATGTTTTCTTTGAGAATTGATAACTGTGACGAATCCAAACCGTTCCTTCACAAACTATACCAGGAACACATCTTTTTATTTTTCCCATATATTAAAGCAATAACTTGTTGAGCCAAGTATACCAAACGCTTACATGAACTTCCTACTGTTATTTCTTTCCATCCATTTTCTATATCCACGACATCACTCAATCGGCATTGATCGTCGTTCTTCCTATGTCATGAGATAGTTGCACTAGTAACTCTTCTTCGTGCTTGTGACTTCATTTGTTGTATCGGTTTGGCCACACGCGGATGGACGTGTCCTTTAGTTGGTACAGAAGTTATTACCACAACGGATGCGGGTAGTGCAGTCACGTGGTTTGCCATGCATGGGCAGAGGTGGCTGTCATAGAAGAAAAGAACATTCTGCTAAGTCTTCTGCAATGTTATTCAATAAAATGCAATATGAATGAAAGGTAAAGGCAGTAGAAAGCACAATTATATCGCCCGTTAGATACTGGAACCTATGCAGGAAGCAACTAGGGTTGAAATAAAATTGTAAGAAGCCACAAATTATGGTCGTCACTAGGAAGAAGGAAGGACTACAATGTAATATACAAGTAAATGGGAATAGTCTTAAACAAGTGAATCGGTACAATTATCTTAGAACGTCTGATGGGAGATGCCTTGAAGAGGTTAGAACAAGAATCGTCATGGCGAAGGTAACCTTCTGCAAGATGGAAAACATACCGATCAATAAAAAGATGTCATTGTCAACCAGAAAACGAGTTTGGAATGCTACATAGAACCTGTACTTTTGTATGGATGTGAAGCGTGGACAATGAGCAGACAGCTGAAAAACATCTGATTCATGTGGAAATGTGGTTTCTGAGGAAAATGCAACGAACACAAAGGACCAAGTCCTCTCAAGAAACAAATGAAAATCGTAAACTGATTAGAGAAATTAAACAACCAGAAAAAACAATGACGAAGCCCCACAAGAAGCAAATGAAAATCGTAAACTGATTAGAGAATTTAGAAATCGTAAACTGGTTAGGCCGGTCTCTCTGGCGGAGGGGTTACACAACTTTCTCCGTAATTACGTTTATCACGCAGAGTCTCGTAGCGGGAGAGAACTGGGAGCGGTTCGTTCCCCGCTGGTGACTTGCGGGATAACTGAGCCTGCCGCTCAGAAAGCAGTGGTAAACTACTGAGCGTAATCTTGCCAAGAAATCAACAGACAGCTGAAAGATGCTGCTGTTGACAGTGATGTCCTGTAAAAGGATATGCGAATTTAAAATTTAAAAAAAAAAAAAAACTGGTTAGAGAAATTAGACGTAGACTGTAACAGTTTTTTTAGACACGTTATGAGAAGAAATAAATTGGAGAACTTAGTGAAAACTGGCAAGACTGAGGGAAAGAGAACAAGGGGAAGGCAGAGAAGTAAATACCTGGATGGCTTGGCCACGTGGTATGGTCGATACAAGAATACTGAGCTGATCCACGACTCTGATGATCACGTGAGATGGCGAAACGAGACCGCCTACGCTTATCAGCACGGCACATGATGATAATAAGGGAAGCAAAGGATAGTCAAACAGCAGTAGCCAAGGAGGGTTGGCATCAGACTTGCTGCTTCATCCTGAAGAAAACTTCAGTTGAAATGTCCAACCAGTCATGAAGATGTCTTCAAAGGCTTGGCATGCGTTGGTTGAGGACCTATGCTCCACTGAAGGATAGTAAGTTCGTTAGTTAGTCGCGGCTTCCAACATCACGGCAACGGGTCGTCCCCATTATGCTTTGTTTCTGTGTCAGTGAATATCACACGAAATGCTCCTTACTGCCCTATGTGAAAAGTGGAATAGACAGGAGTCTCGACAAGCCGACAGCCAGCACAGAGGTACACTATGTATAATGGCGCCGTCAGAATGCCAACACAAAAGTCCTCCACGGAAAATACAGTTCATCGTCGATGGAAGCGGCAGTCACTAGAAAACCAGCAGCCTCAGATTACTGTATTAAAAGTCGAGAGGATCGGCTTCATTGCCCCGGGATTTATCCCATATAGCTTGGTGAGGATGAAAGGTAGGAAGATACGCTACTGTATGGGTGTGAAGATGTGATAACGTTTCGCACATTCTGGTTCATGCTATTGTAAAATGTGGAGACCTGTCCCTTTCCTCGCAATATTTACTTTTAGAGAGACGTCACTGGCTCTCACATTATGAAGCTACGCGGCATGCAGGGGCGCTGGGGTACCTGGGTTGGAGTTTACTCTCATCAACACCGCAATTATCTTCCTCGTGGGTCGTTCTGGACAGACACAAGTGTGTCTTGACCTCTGTATGGGTAATCCTGAGCAGACACTAGACTGTCTTCACCTTCTAGCAGGGCGTTCTGGGCGGATACAATTGTGTCTTGATCTCCGCGTATGGCATTCTGGAAAGATACTAATCTGTCTTGATCTGAGTGTGGATCATCCTGGGCTGACATTAGTATGTCTTCAACCCTCGGAGGAGTTCTGGGACAGACACACGTCTGTCTTAACCTCACTTTATGGCATCTTTGGTAGATACTATGCCTGCCACCGGTCCTTCCAAGACAATTTCCAGAAAAGTCTGCGAATGATCTGGTATTTATGTTTATGAAGCTGGGTGGAGCCCTGGACCTGCACTGGTAGAAGGAAATAAACCTCCTCTGTTGGAGATTCACCCCAAACCACTGTTCTGACAGAAGAAGGCTCTAATCACCATGGCGCCTCGTGATATTCATCATCATCAGCATGTGTCATGCCGATAAGCGTTGGCGGTCATGTTTCGCCATCTCACACGAACATCACAGTTGTGGATCAGCTCTGTGTTTTTGTCTCCATAGTGCCATGTGACCAAGTCATCCATATATTTACTTATCGGTTTTTCCTTGTTCTTTTCCCATCAAATATACTTGTTGTCACCAAGTTATTCCAGTTATTCTTGTCTTAATGTGCTAAAATAATCTTGTCTGTCTACGGCTAATTTCTCTAATCAGTTTACGGTTTTCATCTGCCTCTTGTTTTAAAAAAATGTTACTTGCATATCATTTACGGACGTAGCAGTCAACCCCAGTATTTTTTTTTTGGGCTGTTCGTGATTCCTGAGCAAGTGTACGTTCAGTAGTTTGCCATTGCTTTATGAACCACCGGCATTAATATCATTTCATTTAAAACAAAAACATAGCCGTGTTTCGAACGCAGTATCTGGGATTACGAATCTGCGTCCGTAAAACCTTCGCCACGGAGCTGGCTGCATCTTGTAGGACTTGCTATTTGGTTTATCTGTCTGTCCTTGGTATTCTTTGCATTTTCCGTAGAAACCACATTTCCACTGCTATTAGATGTTTTGTTTTCCAGCTTGACTATTCATTGTCCACGTTTCACGTCAATATTAACGTACATGTTCTCATTAAATTACAAGATCTGTGTAACACTTCAACACTCTTTTTCTCGTCACAACTGTCAAGTGTCATTTACTGCCAATAAAGTATCTTGCGGTGTATGGCAGGGATGTATTTGAGCCTGAGGAATTAAGGCCGCCTGGCTAGTGCAGTCGCCACGAACTGTGCAGGTTAGGAGTTTCTTTTTAATTGACATCTTTTACTTGGTCCCTACCTTTTTCAAATTGCAAAAGGCAACCCTTGCCATAGTGATTCGTGTTCTAATCTCTTCAAGACACCTCCAGTCAGATGTTATGCCTGTTCCGAGATAATTGTACCTATTCACTTGTTAAAGAATATTCCCATTTACCCGTATATTACATTAGTGGCATGTCTTTCCTCTTAGAGAAAATAATGATCTGTGTCTTTTTACAAATTAATTCTAACCCTAGTCCTCCACTTCTTGATATTGCTCAGTCTGCTACGAATGTAGCTGGAAATGAAGATCCATGTCTTGATATGACTGTCATAGATGTCCTCAGATGTCACTGTCATAGATGTCCTCAGATGTCACTGTCATAGATGTCCTCAGATGTCACTGTCATAGATGTCCTCAGATGTCAATGTCATAGATGTCCTCACGTGTCACTGTATAGACTAGATGTTGACACTGAGTGGCGTGTTTGATTTAATTGATTAAGTGCCACGGGCCGATTAACCACCCTTGGCCGCTTCCCGTAATCTGCCATGGCTTAAATATAGTTTTAATTATACAACCGCCTTTAAGTTGATATATAATACATGTCTGCTACCATATTAACAGCTTTTAAGTCCTAACTGTGACTTCCTATTTTCGCAGTCCATTTTTGTTAGGTCCAAACCTACATTTTGTTTGCCACTGAATCTGTTAACACATGTACCGATTATAGAACAATAACCACAACTGAAGCATTGAAAGAGCAGGCATGATATCCCTGTGATGAAATATAACGAGAGAAGCGATCCCAGAAACGATGGTACCGGAGGGCCAACAAGGACAGCACCAATCCTAGACTATATCTCGTACAACGACATCATAAAGCCAGTACGTTGCAAATTCCAGCAGAGATATGCAAGGTAGGTGGGCCGATCCTAATAGAGCAGCTTCACCAAGTCTTTACAAACATATGGGTGAACGAGACCATGCCATAAGATTTCAAGGACGCGTCAATAGTCCACCTTCACAAACGTAAAGGAAACCACCGAGGCATCTCGTTGCTCTCAATTGCAGGGAAGATACTCGCCAGAATTCTTCTCAATCGCCTCACGGCCCATCTCGATCAAGGTCTTCTTCTTGAGAGTCAATGTGGCTTCAGAATAGAACGAGGGACTGTTGACATGATTTTCGCTGCAAGGCAGAAAATGTCAGGAACAGAACTCCGAAGTGTTCACCATTTTCATTGACCTTACCAAGGCTTTTGATACAATCAACAGAGAAACACTGTGGAAGATTTTGGCGAAATATGGCTGTCCACGAAAGTTTGTCCAAATAGTGCGACTATTTCATGATGGTGTGCAGGCAAGAGTACAGGAAAATGGTGAACTGTCTGGGCCCTTTGCTGTCACCAATGGAGTGAAGCAAGGATGTGTCCTGGCACCAACATTGTTCAGCCTCATGTTTTCAGCTATGCTGACGAATGCCTTCGAGAACAATGACATTGGAATAGAGATCAACTACCGCATGGATGGAAAGTTGTTCAATCTCAGAAGGCTAAAAGCTAAAACCAAAACAAACAGCGACACCCGTCAGAGAGCTCCTGTTTGCTAATGATTGCGCTCTATATGCCAAATCAGAGGCAGACATGCAATACCATGTTTCAGCTTTCTCACATGCCTGTGCCAACTTTGGGCTCAATAACAACTTGGAGAAGACTGTAGTTATGTGCCAGCCAGCTCTAGGGAATAATCACACCATGCTGACTTTCAAGGTGAATCGTCATAGACTCAGTGTTGTGGACAAATTCACTGTTTCACAAGCTGCCACACTGATGACGAAGTGAATGCAAGAATCTCCAAGGCCAGCGCAGCCTTTGGCAGACTGTACAAGAATGTATGGGACAGAAATTGAATAAGCCTGCAAACAAAGCTGAAAGTCTACAAAGCAGTTGCTATTATCCACACTGCTATATATGTGTGAAACCTGGACTGTTTTTCAGCGACATGCTAGGAAATTAAACCACTTCCACGCAGTCTGCCTTAGGAAGCTATTGAAGATTAAATTGGCAAGACTAGATCTCAGACACTGAAGTTCTAGAAAGAGCGTCCATGACCAGTATCCACACTCTACTAATGAAGAATCAGATTCGCTGGGCTGGTCACTTAACTCGCATGCCAGATCACAGGCTCCCTAAACGAATATTTTTACGGCGAGCTGCGTTGTGGTAAACGCTCCCAAGGCGGCCAGTGGAAATGCTTTAAAGACACTGAAAATTTCACTGACAGCTTTTGGAATTCATCTTGACACGTGGGATACTGCTGCCAAAGACCGAAATTCGTGGCGTGCATCAATACGCAGGGGTGCCGTCACTTGTTAAGCAACCAGGACTGCAAACTCAGAAAGCATGCTGAGTAGGGTGAAGATAGGCAAGCTTCGTGCCGAGTGGCTTGCTTCGCTTCGGAAGTCACGGGTGACAAGCATCGTCTGGATATTTTCTCCGGGGCATGCTGGTGTGCTGGGGAATGAACAGGTAGACAGATTGGCTGGCTCTGCAAAACTTGGTGGAGTATTGATGCATGATAAGGCAGACGTGGTTACGGCCTTGTGGGAGCACGTGTACACCTCGGAGGAGCAAATGGATCACTATGGTGTGGCAAGAATGCGACAGCGTGGAGTGACGAGGGGATCTGACCGATGCTCGACGCTTAGAGGAAAGGCGAGACGCACATATAATCAGATTGCTACTGGTACTATTGGGGTTGGAACTCTTAGCTGGCTTCTGAGGATGGGGACAGAGCGCTTATGGGAATGCCCTGAATGCTGTGATGTCGGTTCCTAAATCAATCAACCAGGACTGCAAGAACTGTGAAGAAAAGGCTGGACAGAAAAACAACTGCAGGAGATCCTCCTCCTGGAACGTCGACATTCTTTGCCCACATTGTCAAGGAACATTTCAAGCCAAAATAGGCCTTATCAGCCATCTTAGAACTCACAGCTCCATACTTTCAACTCCACTGGATGAAATGAATGGTCATCATCATTCTTCATGGACAAACAACAATACACGTTGCAATTTACTTTTCGTCATGCTTGTGTATATCCGATTTCCAGAAGATTTTTTGAGTTCGCTTTCCCTAGCCTTTGACTATCCCCAATCTACCTAAAAAGGCAGCAGGTGTGTGATTCATTTGGTCTGGTCTTTAGCCCTTGACATGGTCGTCACAGAAGACCATAGCGGCATCTACGCCACCTGTCGGCACAGCTCTTTTTGTTTCTGGGATGCGCAAGTCCCTCTACCGCTTCAAAGAGCGAAGCAACAGTGGGATATCGTATATAAAAATACAGCTCATGCAGAAGGTTTAGTATTGTATCACAAGACAGTGTCCCACAAAGAGCTTCAGCAGCCACACAAAGAAAAACAAAGCAAGAGGTTATGCCGCGAGATGAGACTGAATACCACCATGTTTGAAGCATACCGTGCGACTGAAGACAGGCAAAACCGCGATATGACGAAGACCTCTTTTGGACGAGTATCCACCGGGATAAAAGGAAACCTGTGATGTGCTCCGTGATGTTAGCAAGAGTACCTCGGAACAGCGTGCTCACTGACCCTGGCAGCTTAGAAGGAGGTTGCTAGAGGCTGATAGCTGGTAGAGGTGATAGTGGTGGTGTTCATAGTGGTGGTTGTAGTTGTAGTGATGTTACTGGTGGTGATGATAGTGGTGGTTGTAGTTGTAGTGATGTTACTGGTGATGATGATAGTGGTGGTTGTAGTTGTAGTGATGTTACTGGTGGTGGTGATAGTGGTGGTTGTAGTTGTAGTGATGTTTACTGGTGGTGGTGATGATAGTGGTGGTTGTAGCTATAGTGGTGTTACTGGCGGTTATGATAGTTGTGGTTGTAGTTGTAGTGATGTTACTGGTGGTGATGAAAGTGGTGGTTGTAGTTGTAGTGATGTTTCCTGGTGATGGTGATAATAGTGGTGGTTGTAGTTGTTGTGATGTTACTGGTTGTGTGATGATAGTGGTGGTTGTAGCTATAGTGATGTACTGGTGGTGATTAGTGGTGGTTGTAGTTGTAGTGATGTTACTGGTTGTGGTGATGATAGTGGTGGTTGTAGCTGTAGTGATGTTACTGGTGGTGATGATAGTGGTGGTTGTAGTTGTAGTGATGTTACTGGTGGTGATGAAAGTGGTGGTTGTAGTTGTAGTGATATTACTGGTTGTGGTGATGATAGTGGTGGCTGTAGTTGTAGTGATGTTACTGGTGGTGGTGATGATAGTGTTGGTTGTAGTTGTAGTGATGTTACTGGTTGTGGTGATGTTACTGGTTGTGGTGATGATAGTGGTGGCTGTAGTTGTAGTGATGTTACTGGTGGTGGTGATGATAGTGGTGGTTGTAGCTATAGTGGTGTTACTGGCGGTTATGATAGTGGTGGTTGTAGTTGTAGTGATGTTACTGATGGTGGTGATGATAGTGGTGGTTGTAGTTGTAGTGATATTACTGGTGGTGATGACAGTGGTGGTTGTAGTTGTAGTGATGTTACTGGTGGTGATGAAAGTGGTGGTTGTAGTTGTAGTGATGTTACTGGTGGTGGTGATGATAGTGGTGGTTGTAGCTATAGTGATGTTACTGGTGGTGATGATAGTGGTGGTTGTAGCTGAAGTGATGTTCAAAAGAATGTTTTCCCGTAGTGAATTTGAATAACGAAGACACAAACAATAGATTGCACTATTTATTGCCTGGCATATTTCACAATATTTCACGAACATTCTGTGCTGCAACTCCAGTCATTAGGTATAGAACCACACCGATTCCCACACCAGCAGTACAAGAGCCTGTTCCTCTGTACGTCAAAAACAATTGTATTTACCAATTCACATGTAGGTGCCAGTCTACCTACATCGGCAGAACAGAGCGGCAGCTGAACAAAAGAGTGTCAGAATACATACCTCAATGGGTCGAAAAGATACTACACACAAGCGATGAGAGCCTAGTGGGGCCGACACACCGGAAACTTCCCGCGTCGTCAATTGTTAGGCACATGCTCGAAAGCGTGTTATTTAACACACAAAATACTCGCTTGTTAAAGTTTGCAGAAGCAATAATGATTAATCTACGCAAGCCAGATTTGTGCAAACAGAAAGACATGTTAGTCAGCTTAAAATTACCGCGGTAGATAACTGACATTACGGTTCGAACAAGTGTATATTTCAGCTGGAAGGATTTATTTAGTTAATTTACTTTATGTTATGTGAATTCTGAAGTGATGTTATTGGTGGTGATGATAGTGGTGGTTGTAGCTGTAGTGATGTTACTGGTGGTGATGATAGTGGTGGTTGTAGTTGTAGTGATGTTACTGGTATTGTTGTTAGTAATGATAGTGGTGGTCGTAGCTGTAGTGATCACTGTTCCAGGAAGACATATCAGCAATGACAATATGTCAGCAATGAGAGTCATGGCGACTGCCGATATCGAGCAAAGACTGCTAATACTTCTGTTCCAAGGACTTCTGCTTTCACACATCGAGTATTCCCTGGCCATCCTCACTGTCAGCCCTACACAGATTGGAAGAGTTGAAAAGGTACAAAACGAAGCCATGCGCATCATTTTGGGCTGCACGAGAGACACCAGCTGTGTAGCAATGAGATACCTCCTTGACTTCCCGACAATGGAACACAGGATCAAGATCTGGAGAGCTCGTGCATTACTTAAAAATAAGTGCAGATGAGCAGCACCCTCTGCATGACGCTATATTCAGAGAAAAGGGTGACAGGCTAAAGAGGGGCAAATCATGGATGGGTCGGGCGGAAGATGTCGTCAGACAGGTCTGCAGTCTTACCAGTATTCAACCCCGGCAAGGAATGGGTGCCAGTGCCTCCAGCTTTTAAGTGCACTTTCTCCTGCATTATCACACTCGACAGACGGTGCAAAGAGCAGAACCCTGCCGCTGTCAATGCTGAGGTTAACGCGCTCATCTATGAACACTCAGATAGCCCCGAAGTGCTCATCTATACAGATGGATCTGTTGTAAAGCAGCAGAGAAGTGCGTGGGCATTTACAAGCCCGTTCAGCGGGCCGAACCGTTCAAGAATCCAGTGGTGCCCACTCTATGACCACGAGCAGCATGACGATGGAGGTGATGGCAGTTACACAGGCTTTCATATTGCTGGAATCACAGCATTATACCAACGTGTGTGTACTAAGTGATTCAATGAGCATGATTCAGAAGGTCGAAGCTGGATCTGTACGTAGACAGTGGACTGAGTAGCTGCGGAAGTCTGTTGTCCGTAAAGTCACCTTCATCTTCGTCCCGGGACATGCGGGAGTCGAGGGAAATGAACGAGCTGATAAACTGGCTGGCTCTGCACCCCCTGTAGATGGCCAGCCCATGGATCGTGCCGATGTTATTAAAGTCCTCAAAGATATGGCGAGAACAGAGGACTTTGACGTCAGTGAATCCACATCGCTGTCCAGGATGAAAGACTTGGGAGTAAGAATCGGCACGGCCAGACGCGAGAGGTACATCGGAAAACCAAGCGCTCGTCAACCAACACAGAACTGGCACTATTAGCCACCGGACGCTGATGCATATGCTGGGGGGGGGGGGGGATCTGAGCACCTATGGACATGTCCGGAGTGCAATGAAGATACCCCAACTAATAACTGATGATAACTGACGGTAGCTGTAGTGATATGACTAGTGGTTGTAGTAGTGGTGATAGTCGTGTCTACTTATAATCATTAATTACCTTGGACAACTATTCAAACGCAGTAACAATACCTTACCGGATCCGTGGCTAAGGCACGCAATTCGTAATCCGGTATCCATCCATCATGTGCCATGCCGATAAGCGTGGGCGGTCATGTTTTGCCATCTCATTCGGTCACCAGAGTCGTGGATCAGCTTCGTGTTTCTGTCTCGACCATACCATGTGGCCAAGCCATCCAAGTATTTACTTCTCCGTCTTCCCATTGGCCTCTTCCCTTCGATCTTGCCAGTTGTCAATAAGTTCTCCCATTCATTTCTTCTCATAACATGTCCAAAAGCTTTTGACTGTTTACGTCTAATGTCTCTAATCAGTTTACAATCTTCATTTGTTTCTTGAAGGATTTGTTCATTGGTTTTATGTCTGTCACATCCATACAAAAGTACAGGTTCTATGTAGCACTTCAACACTGTTGTTTTTTTTTACGTTTCAATTGATATCTTTTTATTGGTCAATTTGTGTTTCATCTTGCAAAAGGCTATCTTCGCAATGGCAATTCTTGTTCTAATTTCTTCAAGGCATCTCCCATCAGATGTTATGACTGTTCCGAAATAACTGTACCGATTCACTTGTTTACGAATATGCCCATTTACTTGTATATTACATTGTGGTGTTTCATTCTTCCCAGTGGCGAACATAATCTGTGTCTTCTTACAATTAAATTCTAACCCTAATTGTTCACTGTGTGCAGCAACCGCATCTACTAAATGTTGCAGGTCCTGTTCATTGTCTGCAATCAAGACTGTATCATCTGCATATCTAATGTTATTGATTTATCGTCCCCCAATGTGGACTCCTTCCATATTTTATATATTTCTGAAAATATTTTCATTGTACAGGGAAAAAAATATCTGGCATACCCGTTCGAAACACAGCTGCGTTGGTTTTTTATGAAATGGTAAGGGTGCCTGTTGTTCAGAAAGCAATGGCAAATTACTGAACGTAAACTTGCCCAGGAATCAAGACCAGCCAAAAAATGCTTGTGTTGACTGCTGCGTCCGTAAAGTATATGCAACTAACTTCTTTAACAATCAATACCTTAAGCCAAAATTAGTTATCTCCCATTACAGTGGCTAGAGCTGCGTTCTACGTGAGAAGATCGGGATGCAAGGCGAAAGGACGACCCAGAAAGGGTTGGCTAGATGGAGTACAAGAGATATTGAAGAAATCAAATATGACGTTAGTACAAGCAAAAAGACACACTAAACACAGAAAATTACACCTGTCTCCTCTCCTAGAGGCTTCAAGACAAAAGCATAAGGACCAGGAGAAGGCAAACAGAAGATCTCTCGTCCTCCTTGTTCGTATTGTTTTCCCCTTTTTCCTGTCTTGTTTTGTTTCACGGGGAAGACCGAGAAGTAAATACCTGGATGGCTTGGCCACGTGGTATGGTCGAGACAGAAACACAGAGCTGATCCACGATTCTGGTGATCGAGTGAGATAGCGAAACATGACCGCCCATGCTTATTGGCATGGCACATAATAGATGAATGGATGGTGGTGATGGTGGTAGTGGTCGTGGTCGTGATTATCGTGGCTGTGGCAGTAGGTAGTTGTGGTGATAATGTTGCGTATGTTGCGTGGGGCGTTTGTGTGTTTTTGTATGTGTGTTTGTTTCTGTAAAGAATATCGGTATCTGAAATGTATATGACTGAAGCTATTGATTATGTTAGAAAAGATATGTTGTGCCATAAGAGAGTAAGACTATCCCAGTTGTGTGTTGTGTCATACCATGAGCATGGGAGCTCTGGGGAAGTCGGCGACGGAGCACGTGAGGAAATGTCCCTAGAGCGATCATGTTGATTCTTAACTTCACAACCATTTACATTAATGTTGTTTGCTGTCTGTTGTCTGCTGTCTGTTGTCTGATGTCCGTTGCCCGTTATCTGTTATCTGTTATTTGTTGCCTGCTGTCTGTTATCTGTTGTCTGCTGTATGTTGTCTGCTGTCCGTTGTCTTTTATCTGTTGTCTGTCAAATCATATCTATAGTCAGTTGTCTATTGTCAGTTGTTCGTTGTCTACTGTCCTTTGTGTGTTGTCCGTTGGTTGCGGTCTGTTGTCTATTGCCTGCTTTCTGCTCTCTGCTTGCTATCTGTTTCTGTTGTCCGTTGTATGTTGTCCGGCCCCAGATGGACGATGTCTGTTTTCTAATCGACACTTGTGGTCAAGCATAGATTTGTGGACAACCAAAGCTTCTATCCCCAGACCAGCGGTGTATCCTTGGCGTCATGTCCCTATGTGTGGATAGTGCTCCTAACTTTGCCCACCCATTCTGTCCTTGACCGTCCTTTGGTTCTATATTCCGCCTTTGTGGGCTCTGATATTGGTAGTTGACCAGGTGTCATTCTCATAAGTTGCTGACTTCACGTTATGCATTGTCTGGATAAAATCAAGGCATAATGTCACAACAGTTATGCTTCCGATGTCGACGGCTGACGTTCTGCCTCGTCTAGATGCCTCAACAGCCTCTCCCCTGCATTCAATGGGCACGTGACGAGTTGTCTCTAGGGAGATGTTGATAAGGACCATGTCTGGCATGGCTAACACAGTGCTGACAGAAAACTGCTGTTTATGTGTTGCAGCTTGACTTCCTGTATAATCTTAGGGTGTCTGAGGTAAGGTACATTTGATAAGTCACCACATTTGTCTTTTGGCTTCCTATTTCTATATCTCCGTCTTCTGTACCAATGTTGCCTATCTATTTAAACGCTGATACCTGTTTTGAGACAGTTAATAAATAAACACACACGTATTGTTTGACGTTCATAGAAGTGAGACGAAGCAAGTAGAGACTAAAGGACGCACTAGGCAACACAAGGCACCAGATGACATCTCTACTTCCTTCTCACTTACGTGAGCGCCAAACAATGCATGTGAGTTTATTTATGAACTGTCTCAGTGACCCCACAGGCTTCCCCAGTTGATATACCTGTTCTGAGGAGCGGCTGGCCGAGTGGCTAGAATGCCTTGTGTCTATGTTCAGCTGGCCTACCCCTGCCATGCCTTATGTCTATGTTCAGCTGCTGGGTAAAGCTGGCGCGACCATCCCCGACCCAGCGCGTCCACAGGTGGCGGATCGTGGAACGGCCTCTAGATATAGAGGTTAGCTGCGAATACCCAATAAGCAGCCGCGGACCAACTGGCGGTGGGCACAGAGGGCGAGGAGGGATCTCAGGGTGGGATCTGAGTTCCTTAGAAAATACCTCATATGCTCGGAGACGTGCCTGCCAAGCGAGTCGGGGCGCTCTAACCCCTCTCCCGGGTAGGTGGAACCCGTTAGCTTTGGACAGCAGTCCATCTAGGAGACGGAAAACTCCAAATATAAACCCCCAAGTTCAAGGTGGACCAGCGTGCTGAGGAACTGGATGGCCATGGGTTAACTGGTCGTGAACGTTGGACGTCTGGCAGGCGTGCGGGGCGGCACCATGCGTACGGACTCCTGCGGGACATCCCCTGCCTCTTCCCTAGCAAGCAGGCAATGCTAGGGTGACCGTTTATTTCCTGCAATATCCAAACTTTGCCTATGGATTTATTTAAACACGGGAATCGTCGCCGGAGCTACGGAGCACGTGCTCTGCGCTTGACACATCCCTCAGAGGCTAGCGAAGAGAGAGTGAGGAGGAGAAGACGAGGAAATGGTGTGAGAAGACGGCATAGAAATAGGAGGGCAGGCGCCAGGAGAACAAGACGAAAAGTGGAGAGACTAGGTTTCAACTATGTAAGAGTGGGATACTGGAATTGTCGCAGTGCCAGACAGAGAGGTCCTGTATTGGAGAGACTAATATATGATTTTGACGTCCTCATGCTACAGGAGCTAAATACAGACAAATACCATTGCCCTGGGTACGCCAGTTATATAAACCCTACTGGGCAGAAGAGACATGGACAAGGTCTGCTGGTGAAGGAAGGAGTGAAGCATGTGGTACTTGACTTGAGCCAGTGGAATCACAGTGCAAGAGAGGTCCAGGGTATACAAATGGAGATTGGTGGCTTAAGTTGGAACATCATAAATGTATATGCCACAGTGGACTGTTTTGTCAGAAAGGAACATTGGGACTGGCTTAAGGAACTGGAGGAATTACCAGGTGATAGGCTACTCATATGTGGAGACTTCAATGCAAGGAACAGAGATTGGGACAGTAGTGGAGAAAACCGACAGGGAATTGCCCTTGCAGATGCCATGGTGGACTCCGATGTGGTCTGCATAAATGATGGTAGGCCGACAAGAATGGCAATGAGGCCTGGCGATGCAGACACAGCTATTGACTTGGCACTTGTCTCCCAGTCATCAGTCCTTGATGTAAAGTGGACTGTTTTGAATGACCATGGGAGTGACCACATGCCATGCTCAGTCCTGATCTCTAAACCCAGGAAAGTTAAAGCTGGGAGAGCGCGCAAGACCTTCCGGTATGAGAGGACCGATTGCCTTCTTGGACGCCTCAGACAAGGGGCATGCAACAGGACTGTTAAAACTCCCTTTTTGCATCCCCCATGGTGGACCCCAGAAGTAGACCATGCTTGGAAAGCAAAGAGAGCTGCAGTGAAGCAGCTAAAGAAAGTGCGACAGACACTTCGAAGCTCACGAGAGGAAGTGGACACAGCGGAAAACGTCAAGAAAGACAAGGTGGAGGTTTTCAAGCGCTGTGCTGCAGAGGCCAAAAAGGCGAAATGGGAATGTTTCATGAAGGAGATTGGAGGTGATAAAACACTGCGAAAATTCTGGAAACTGCACAGGCAAATGCAGAGAAAAGATCGGCCTATGACAGTGGGAACAATTTATAGAGATGATGGTGTGCGCGTGACAACAGACATAGAGAAAGGGGAGGCGTTTCTCCAGAGATTTTTAGAGCAGACCAATCATAATGATACGGACACCAGGGATGCAGTTAGAGAGGAGTTATCTGGCACCACGAAGAATATGCAGTATGAAGACATCATACGGGTGGAAGATGTTAAACACATTTTGAAAAAGGCAAAAGACACGGCACCAGGGCCCGATGGGGTCAGGTATGGCCACATGAAGGGTTTGAGCGATGCAGACCTGGAGGAGATGACCGACTGCTTTAACCAGAGCATTAGGACAGCATCAGTACCGCAGGATTGGGTGCACAGCTATCTCATCCCTCTCCCAAAACCATTCAAGGATCAGTCAAAGCTTAGCGGTTTTAGGATCATCACCCTTCAAAATACTTTTGGGAAGGTTTTAGAGAAGATAGTCGCTGTTAAGCTGCAGGATTTTTTGGAAAGGGGGAAGCTGCTTCCAAGAGGCCTGGGGAGCTACAGGCCAGGAAAAGATACCTGGTCAAATGCAGCCACTTTTGCCTTTGATGTTTATGAGGGGTTCCAGAGTAGACAGGAAACGATGGCGGTAGCGCTTGATCTCGAGGATGCATACAATAGAGTTCGATATGATATTTTGATGACCGCACTGATGAAGAAGAAGGTCAATCCCTGGTTGGTGAACTGGATAGCAGCCGTCCTGCACTCTCGTCGGGTTGCTCTCCGTCTGGGTGCATGGACCTCAGAGCCACATATTTTAACCCCGGGACTGCCACAGGGATCTGCAGTCTCACCGGTGCTCTTTAATGTGTATACGAGCAAGATTGCAAACCTAGAAGCACCAGGGGTTGGAAGAATACTAACATTTGCAGATGATATTCTTGCATATAGGCAGGGGAGAGATAGGGAGCAAACAGCCCAGCAGTTACAGGCGACAGTAGATAAAGTGATTGACTGGTGCACAGAAATGAGTGCTGTCATCCACCCGGAAAAGGCGGCGCTTTTGTGGTGCTCTCTGGACAACAGGATTGTAAGAGCTGATGTCCCAAGCCTCGCGATAGATGGTAGAAATGTCAGCAGAGAAAACAACATGAAGTATCTGGGGATCACATTTGACAGGAGCCTATCCTTCAAGGACCATGTGGAGACGGTTGTGACAAGATCTCAAAAGGGACTCGGTGCACTTAAAACTATGGCTGCAATGGACACAGAGCAGAGAATGCTTTTCACACTATACCAGCACTTGATCCTCTCAGTAATTGATTATGGATTGGGTCTGCTCACTGTCTCAGAGAGTCAGCTGGTGAAGTTGGAGCGCAAACAGAACGAAGCTATGCGGGTCATTCTGGGATGCACTAGAGACACCCCAGTAGTGTGTATGCATTACATCCTTGGTCTGCCGACTGTTGCTGGCAGGCTCAAGGTGATGCAGGCGAAGGCATACCTCAGAGTAGCTGCAGACACAGACTACCCACTGCATGAGGCGCTGGACGCAGTTAAGGGTCAGCGACTGATAAGAGGGAAATCATGGATGGCTCAGGCGGAGGATACGATCAGACAGGTGTGCCCCTTGAAGAACATTAGGCGTGGAGAGGAGTGGGTCAGAGTGCCAGCGGAGCAATCAGACTTGTGCAGAGTTATAATCACATTAAGCCGGGAGTGCAGGGAGTGGCCAGCGGGGGCCACGGAAGTGGAAATCCAGCAACTAATTCAGGACAATGCTCACTCGGGTGATGTGATTATCTACACAGATGGTTCGGTGTCAAGAGGTGAGAGAAGTGGCTGGGGGTTCATAGTCAAAGCTAATGGTCGATGTTTGGGGCAGCAGAGCCTGGCATATGATACCACAACATCCGGCTTAAGAATGGAGGTGGAGGCAGTCACTGCGGCTCTCATCTGGATGGAGAATACGACACACACACACATTGTGATTGTAACTGACTCAGAAAGCATGCTGACGAGGGTGAGGACGGGCAGGCTTCGCGCGGAGTGGCTTGCTTCGCTTCGGAGGTCACGGGTGACAAGCATCGCCTGGATCTTTTCTCCGGGGCATGCCGGTGTGCTGGGAAATGAACAGGCAGACAGATTGTCTGGCTCTGCAGAACTTGGTGGAGTATTGATACATGACAAGGCAGATGTGGTTGCGGCCTTGTGGGAGCAC
Source organism: Cepaea nemoralis (assembly GCA_014155875.1). Classification (NCBI taxonomy): domain Eukaryota; kingdom Metazoa; phylum Mollusca; class Gastropoda; order Stylommatophora; family Helicidae; genus Cepaea; species Cepaea nemoralis. Next base: position 52,828 of record JACEFZ010018914.1, on the reverse strand, counting down.
GTGCACACCTCGGAGGAGCAAATGGATTACCATGGTCTGGCAAGAATGAGACAGCGAGGAGTGACGAGGGGATCTGGCCGACGCTCAACGCTCAGAGGAAAGGCGAGACGGACATATAATCAGATTGCTACTGGTACTATTAGTGTTGGAACTCTTCGCTGGCTGCTGAGGATGGGGACGGAGCACTTATGGGAATGCCCCTAATGCTGTGATGTCGATTCCTAAATCAATCAATCAATCAATCAATCAATATGTTCAGCTGGCCTACCCCTGCCATCAGTGTTCAGTTCAAGTCACAGCGATGTTTAATATGTTCAATGCATTTCCAGTTTCCAAGACAATCGGTAATCAGCAAAACTCCGACATTATAGCTGTCGTGCTGTTCTAACCAAGACAATCGGTAATCAGCAAAACTCCGACATTATAGCTGTCGTGCTGTTCTAACCAAGAAAATCAATTGGGGAAACCTTTGAGACCACTGAGACACTACACAAATAAACACGCATAGTATTGCTTGACGCTCATAGAAGGAGAAGAAGGAAGTAGAGATTAGACGATGCACTAGACAACCTAAAATGTGAAAGCTACAGTTACCGACCGGGATTCGAACCTGTCTCCTCCAAATGACTACAGCGCCTCGCTGCAGAAATTAGTGTGCTTCGACGCATGACCAATGACATGGAGTGTCTACTTTGTCATGTATAGAAGTATACTTGTTCCTGCAGCGAGGGACTGTCGCCATTTGGAGGTGACAGGTTCGAATCCCGGTCGGTAACTGTAGCTTTCACATTTTATGTTGTCTAGTGCGTCCTCTAGTCTCTACTTCCTTCTTCTCCCTTTATGAGTGCCAAACAATACTATGTGTGTTTATTTGTGTACTGTTCTAACCAACTATTTTAAGATGTGCAATTACCAGATGTGCACATCTTCAAAATATCGTTACTCTTTTAGAACATCTCGTACATAGTTACATCAATGTGCGTGCGTGCGTGCGTGCGTGCGTACGTGCGTGTGTGTGTGTGTGTGTGAGAGAGAGAGAGAGAGAGAGAGAGAGAGAAGAGAGAGAGAGAGAGAGAGAGAGAGAGAGAGAGAGATGGAAGATACTCTCGTAGACAATCTGAGTCGTATATTTATTCTACAAGATAATGATTATAAAATACAAAATGTTATTTCTACCAAGTGACATTACTTCTTGCTCGCATGTTAAAAATGTTACAAAGAACCATCAATAGACCTGCAAGAACAAGCAGACCCCCGCCGAAGTAAAACGACTCATCATAACTCCCGAATACGTCCCTGAGAGCTCCAGCCAGAGGGGGGCCTAACAAGCCTCCCAGGCCCTGGAATACCATGAGGATTCCAAAAGAGCTGGCAACATTCGGTGGATCCAGCATGTCGGCGAGAACCACGGACTTCTGGGAGATGTAGGCTCCGGTTAGCAGTCCGTACATGGCAGACATCACGCAGAACATTGTTATTGTGCTCATGAGGGGTAGCAAGAAAGCCACAAGCCCAACCGCAAAGATGAACAAGTTGTAGAGAGCTAGACGGAACGGGCGGACCCGTGGCAAGTCCAAGCAAATTCCTGTCCCTATTCGGCCAAATGTGTCTACAGCCCCAGCCGCGGATAGCGCGAGGGCTGCCTGGGACTTGGGGATTCCCTTGGATTCAATCAGGGCGGGAATAAACGTGAAAGCCGCCCTGAAGGCCATGGTGAACATGAAGATACTCAAACAGAACATAATAAACGATGGGTTTTTCATAAGGTGGACATTAAAACACTGTTTTGACTGTTTGCTGTTACGATCAACAGGACAACAAACCTGAAATGATAATACGAAGCAGTTATCATGTTGAACTTGGTCATCGCTGAAGCTACTTTTGTAAATCGTTGAAGAAAGTGGAAGATCGCCAGTCTCCAAACACGGAACTGTGTTTTTGTTTGTGAACGCGTTGGACGAGTGTTCAACACTGATTGCGCCTAGTGCAATTTGGGCATTTGTAATTCCTGTGCTGTGTACGCCCAGTTTCTTTGACTCATCCTTGTTAGCATTATAAAAAGCATCACTTCTTAGTTGTCTTCTTCTTATGATTCGGTGAAGGTTTTGATAATGCATCCTAAGCGGTCGGTACAGCAGTGCTGCAATAAACATATGGCAAGCAACGCCGCTTAAAATCAAGAAAGTACCTTGGAAGCCATAACTGTCTGCGAGGTACTGTGTAAACGGCACTATTACAAACGTCCCAACCCCAGCGCCGGACGTAGCCAGCCCTACTGCCAACCCGGCACGTTTATCAAAGTACATCCCTACCATGGCTAGCCCGGGTACATAAGCCATACCCCGACCTACGCCGTCTATAAACCCGTGACAAATGAAGTAAAAATAAAAGCTGGGAGAAAACGAACTGAGCAATGTCCCCAATACCACGAGAGCCGCCCCGAGCATCACAGACACCTTTGGGCTGTAACGGTTGGACATGGCAGTGGCTAGAGGTCCTAGTAGTAGCTGAAGTGTACACGCAACGGCGCCCGGCCATGAGGTCAACTGAGCACTCTGCTGGAACTTTGATGTCAACAATAGGAAAAGGATTCCTTCACTTCTATCGAATCCCGCAAACACCACATGGGAGATGAAGCAGCCAAGGACCACAAGCCAGCCATATCCGCCGTCAGGAGGTGGAAGTATGGATGTGTCCGTTCGGGTATTGCTGAGCTCGTACTGGTCATCTTCTCTATAGGCGTCCTGCACTAGAAGTTCTGAATCGGGTATTGCTTAGCTCTTTCTGGGCAATCTTCTCTATAAGAGTTTTCACTGGAAGTTCTGTAATTGGGTATTGCTGAACTCGTTCTGGTCATCTTCTGTATGTGAAGTTCTGAACATAGAATTTCTGAGCTCTTTCTGGTGATCTTCCATATAGAAATTGTCACCGTTCATAAAAGAACCTCCTGTAACATCTATCACATCCCCCTGCTGCTGCTGCTGCTGCTGCTGCTGCTGCTGCTGCTGTTGCTGCTGCGACATCTGGAGTCTCCCAGACTGGATTGTCATCTACATTGGTGACACAACATTTAGTTTCAGATAGGTAACTCTGAAGATGTTCTGAAACTCAGAACTCCGAGAAAAGGCCTGACAGACACATAAGCAGACTGCAGTTGGTACCATTAGTCTTGCTACTCTTCCCTGTTTGGTATAGATGGGTAGAGAGAGCATATGGGAATGTCCCAAATGCTATGATCTCGGTTCTTGACTCGACTTAACTCTTCCGAGTTGCCTCATACTGAGTGATGCCTGATACTACTGGTTGCATTTCAACTATGCTTGTCCCAGGTCTTAACTCACAATGACCTTCAGTCTCAGTTGAGGGCTTTACACATCTTAAAGATGTGTTTTCGTGATCACAATCAAGGTGAAGGGCGTCAGGACAATTGAGTTACGGGTACCATGGTTGGTCAGAAGCACACATTCCTGAAATGAAATATATGAAAAATATACTGTTGTTCTTCTATATTCCTCTTAATTATAATAATAATAATAATAATAATAATAATAAGTCTTTATTTTCAAAGGGTTAAGAATTGGGCACGCAGGCCCGTCTGACATTCTGCCCTTCTTCTCTATTTCCTCTCATACATTCTTTCATTCAACATCACTTATGAAGCAACTTTTGACAACAAAAGAACATTAAAACGCATGAAAAATAATCAATAACAAATGACTCACTGAGGAAATGACTCACTGACTCACATGGGCATTATAAATACCTAAGGAGGGTGTAACGTGCCATACATAAGGGAATGTTTTTTGGCTAGTTGTCGTTTGAGATAAGTTACCATTATTGTCTTTTTTGTGTTATTTGTTATGGGGGCATGTAGTCTGTACTAAGGTAGTGTTCAAACAGGTTGCGAATGTATGTATCATGATTGGTGGTGTCTTTGATTTCTTGTGGAAGATTGTTCCACAACTGAGCGGCAGAGTATGCTAAGCTTGTTTTATATAAGTCTATCCTAGGTTTAGGGACATGAAGTATATTTAGTCGTTCGCTATGTCTAGCGTTATATTTAAACAATGGCCAAAGGTAGCTTGGAGCATTTTGAAATAGGATTTTGTGAATTAGTTTGGTCTTATTAAAAAGCAGGCGCTTGTGGAGTGGCAGTAACCGGAGACGTTTATATAGGTCAGCATTGTCGGTAAGCTTTTCACCATTAATTAAACGCACTGCCCTTTTCTGGAGTGAATATAGGCGTTTTGTTATTGATTTGGAGCATCCATCCCAGACTGTGGAGCAGTAATCAATATGTGTTTGTATATGAGAAGTATAGAATATCTTTCTTGTGTTTTCGTCAAGGAAATTTTTAATTTTGGCAAGTTGGTATACTTTTTTGGCTATTTGTTTAACTAGAGCATGAACATGTGAGTTAAAAGTTAGATTTTGATCTATGATAACACCCAGTGTCTTGTGCTCGGTGACACTTTCTACAGGCGTGCTGCCAATGTGCAGCTGAAGAGTTCTCTGCGAGTTTAGAGTGTGAAGTCTTAGGAAAGGGGTGCATTGTGGAACTCACGATAACGCACTAAACACAGTGGAAGAAAGGATCTCACTTTAAGACATACGACATATTGGGTATATGGTGCTAATCCCATATTTTAGTCCAATCGGCCTGGATGGGTGATATAGACAGTGTCATGTCGGTCGCCTTTTCTTGTCATGCAATACACTTGTAGTCCACCGAGAAGACCAGGCCAACGATAAAGGAAATCTCCACCTCCGAGGGGTTTCGAATACATGATCATTGTGCCGGCAGGCTGTTGTGCTGACTAGACCGTTGCAACACATACAATTACAGATACCAAACATTCTTCTCGTGATGTGTGAACATAAAACGGGGAAATCAAACGACGATTGTCGTACAGAGTACGATGGAATTATAAAGCCAAACAGAAGTGAGCAAATACTACAGATATACTCTTTACAGAATCCTGTAGCTTTAGACTAATCTATTCTTAACAGAATCCTGTATACCAACCTATTCTTCTTCTTCTTGTTCTTCTTCTTCTTCTTCTTCTTCTTGTTCTTCTTCTTCTTCTTCTTCGTCTTCTTCATTTTCGCCGTCTCCTTCCCTTCTTCTTCTCCACCTCCTCCTCCACCTCTTTCTCGTTTTTTCCTTCTCCTCTTCCCTCTCCTACTCCTTCTCCTTCCCCTCCTTCTTCTCCTCCTCCTCCTCCTCCTCCTCCTACTTCTTCTTCTTCTTCTTATTATTATTATTATTATTATTATTATTATTATTATTATTATTATTATTATTATTATTATTATTATTATTATATTTAAAAAAATTGTATTGCGTATCCCTTACGGGACGTTGCAGTTAACACCAGCATTTTCAGCTGTTGTTGATGTACTAGGCAAGTGTTACGTTCAGTAGTTTGCCATTGCTTTCTGAACGACCGGCCCCTATACCTTTTTCGAAAAAACCAGCACCGCTGTGTTTCGAACCCGGGTATACGCAAGTCTTTAGCCACAGAGACCGGTTTATTATTATTATTATTATTATTATTATTATTATTATTATTATTATTATTATTATTATTATTATAACTGTTATACTACTACTACTACTACTACTACTACTACTACTACTACTACTACTACTACTACTACTACTACTACTACTACTACTACTACTACTACTACTGCTGCTGCTACTACTACTACTACTACTACTACTACTACTACTACTCATATTTCCCTTTCACCTAAAGGGATATAATGAAATATAAGACACACAATGTCTCGCAGCCTCTCAGACACAAGTCTACCTTAACTTCACGTGGTGAATATTGTTCACCCCAGTAAACCAACTGAAGGTTGGGAATCCATCCATAGTGAAAGCTGGGTGGGACAGCAGACGATTTTGAGAGGAAATCCATCTGCCCAGTCAAGTGGGACGGGGATGAACCACTGTCCCATTGGGAGGTACTGAAGGCATCTTTATTTATTCCGAAGGTGCACCATAAACCACAGTAAACTACAACAGTGGCTTTGCTCATTGGGTGACCAAGCTATTGATCGTTTCCAACATTGATCAATGACCAAGCTATTGATCGTATTCAACATTGATCAATGACCAAGCTATACATTGTATCCAACATCGATCAATGACCAAGCTATACATTGTATCCAACATCGATCAATGACCAAGCTATTGAATGTCTCCAACATTGGATGGATTTAAACGGCACGAATACGGTAAATGAACAATAGAGCATTCATTGCTACCATTCAACGGCGTTATTTGCCGCAATAATCAAAAGATCATCTATCTATCTATCTATCTATCTATCTATCTATCTATCTATCTATCTATCTATCTATCTATCTATCTATCTATCTATCTATTTATCTATCTATCTATTTATCTATCTGTCTGTCTGTCTGTCTTCTGTCTGTCTGTCTGTCTGTCTGTCCGTCCGTCTGTCTGTCTGTCTGTCTGTCTGTCTGTCTGTCTGTCTGTCTGTCTATCTGTCTGTCTGTCTGTCTGTCTGTTCAAAATTCCCGTTCCTTGCCGCGGCTTCCCGTCTACTAATAAATGTAACACAATCTTACCTTGGTTTCTGAATACAAAACAGATGCGTGTCCAGATATAACAGTTGTGTGTCCAAGAAGACCAAGCTTGTCTCTAGACAAAACAGTTACGTGTCCAGATAAAACAGATGTCTGTCCATATAAAACAGTTGTCTGTCCAGATAAAACAGTTGTCTGTCCAGACAAAACAGTTGTCTGCCTAGACTTACGTGAGTTTCAGCTTCTTGTTTTCATACCTGTGGAAAGCAGCCTATTTAAAAAAGATCGCAAGGGGATTTTAAGTTATTGGCAATCGTGATTCACTTCCTATTCATATTTTTTAAACATAGACACACTGTAAATAAAACCAATATGAAGAGTAGCAATAAAATAGAAAGTTAATGTGTACATCCTGAACCAGTGCAAACACCGACCTATGACCTCACTGGCCAGTCATGTCAATGAACGTAAACATTCGAGGCTAAAGGAAGCGTTGTTACCGGCAGTTTGGCAAATAACTCGACAGCTTCTGCAATGTGCCATTGTGCTTTCTATCTGTGATTTCTAGCCAAACCTATTGAGTTGTTTGACTAGAAAGGTCACACTTGTTTGAACGGGAAAGATGGCAGAAGTAACGGCAGGTGGGGTTTGAGTAAACACAAGGGAGGAACATGTGTATAATAACCAGAGGTAAATGACAGCATCGTAAGATGGGACTAGTGACAATATTGTAGGGTGTGGCTAGTGTGAGTATAGTAGTGCGAGGTCAGTGACAGTATAGTAGGGTGAGGTCAGTGACAGTATAGTAGGATTAGGTCAGTGGCAGTATAGTAGTGCGAGGTCGGTGATAGTATAGTAGTGCGAGGTCAGTGATAGTATAGTAGGGCGAGGTCAGTGATAGTATAGTAGTGCGAGGTCAGTAATTGTATAGTAGAATTAGGTCAGTGATAGTATAGTAGGATTAGGTCAGTGACAGTATAGTAAGGTGAGGTCAGTGACATATATTTAATGAGGTAAGTGACAGTATTGTAGGATTAGGTCAGTGTAGTATAGTAGGGTGAGGTCAGTGACAGTATAGTAGGGTGAAGTTAGTGTCAGTATAGTAGGGTGAGGTCAGTGACAGTATAGTAGGGTGAGGTAAGTGACAGTATAGTAGTATGAGGTCAGTGACAGTATAGTAGGGTGAGGTCAGTGACAGTATAGTAGGGTGAGGTCAGTGACAGTATAGTAGGATGAGGTCAGTGACAGTATAGTAGGGTGAGGTTAGTGTCAGTATAGTAGGGTGAGGTAAGTGACAGTATAGTAGGGTGAGGTTAGTGTCAGTATAGTAGGGTGAGGTAAGTGACAGTATAGTAGGATGAGTTCAGTGACAGTATAGTAGGGTGAGGTTAGTGTCAGTATAGTAGGGTGAGGTAAGGTACAGTATAGTAGGGTGAGGTCAGTGACAGTATAGTAGGATGAGATCAGTTGCAGTATAGTAGGATGAGGTCAGTTACAGTATAGTAGGGTGAGGTCAGTTACAGTATAGTAGAGTGAGGTCAGTGACAGTATAGTAGGATGAGGTCAGTGACAGAATAGTAGGGTGAGGTCAGTGACAGTAAAGTAGGGTGAGGTCAGTGACAGTATAGTAGGATGAGGTCAGTTACAGTATAGTAGGGTGAGGTTAGTGACAGTATAGTAGGGTGAAGTAAGAGACAGTATAGTAAGGTGAGGTCAGTGACAGTATAGTAGGGTGAGGTCAATTACAGTATAGTAGGGTGAGGTCAGTGACAGTATAGTAGGGTGAGGTCAGTGACAGTATAGTAGGATGAGGTAAGTGACAGTATAGTAGGGTAAGGTCAGTGACAGTATAGTAGGATGAGGTTAGTGACAGTATAGTAGGGTAAGGTCAGTGACAGTATAGTAGGATGAGGTTAGTGACAGTATAGTAGGGTGAAGTCAATGAAAGTATAGTAGGGTGAGGTCAGTGACAGTATAGTAGGGTTAGGTCAGTGACAGTATAGTAGGGTGAGTTCAGTGAGAGTATAGTAGGGTGAGGTTAGTGACAGTATAGTAGGATGAGGTCAGTTACAGTATAGTAGGGTGAGGTCAGTGACAGTATAGTAGGGTGAGGTCAGTGACAGTATAGTAGGGTGAGGTCAGTGACAGTATAGTAGGGTGAGGTCAGTGACAGTATAGTAGGATGAGGTTAGTGACAGTATAGTAGGGTGAGTTCTGTGACAGTATAGTAGAGTGAGGTCAATGATAGTATAGTAGGGTGAGGTCAGTGACAGTATAGTAGAGTGAGGTCAATGACAGTATAGTAGGATGAGGTTAGTGATAGTATAGTAGGATGAGGTTAGTGACAGTATAGTAGAGTGAGGTCAGTGACAGTATAGTAGGATGAGTTCAGTGACAGTATAGTAGAGTGAGGTCAGTGACAGTATAGTAGGATGAGGTTAGTGACAGTATAGTAGGGTGAGGTCAATGACAGTATAGTAGGATGAGGTTAGTGACAGTATAGTAGGATGAGGTCAGTTACAGTATAGTAGGGTGAGGTCAGTGACAGTATAGTAGGGTGAGGTTAGTGTCAGTATAGTAGGGTGAGGTCAGTGACGGTATAGTAGGATGAGGTTAGTGACAGTATAGTAGGATGAGTTCAGTGACAGTATAGTAGGGTGAGGTCAATGACAGTATAGTAGGATGAGGTTAGTGACAGTATAGTAGGGTGAGGTCAGTGACAGTATAGTAGGGTGAGGTCAGTGACAGTATAGTAGGGTGAGGTAAGTGACAGATTAGTAGGATGAGGTCATTGACAGTATAGTAGGGTGAAGTCAGTGACAGTATAGTAGGGTGAAGTCAGTGATAGTATAGTAGGGTGAGTTCAGTGACAGTATAGTAGGGTGAGGTCAGTGACAGTATTGTATGGTGAGGTCAGTGACAGTATAGTAGGATGAGGTCAGTGACAGTATAGTAGGATGAGTTCAATGACAGTATAGTAGGCTGAGGTCAGTGACAGTATAGTAGGGTGAGGTCAGTGACAGTATAGTACGGTGAGGTCAGTGACAGATTAGTAGGATGAGGTCATTGACAGTATAGTAGGGTGAGGTCAGTGACAGATTAGAAGGATGAGGTCATTGACAGTATAGTAGGGTGAGGTCAGTGACAGTATAGTAGGGTGAGGTCAGTGACAGTATAGTAGGGTGAGGTCAGTGACAGAATAGTAGGGTGAGGTCAGTGACAGTATAGTAGGGTGAGGTCAGTGACAGTATAGTAGGATGAGTTCAGTGACAGTATAGTAGGGTGAGGTCAGTGACAGTATAGTAGGGTGAGGTCAGTGACAGATTAGCAGGATGAGGTTATTGACAGTATAGTAGGGTGAAGTCAGTGACAGTATAGTAGGGTGAGTTCAGTGACAGTATAGTAGGGTGAGGTCAGTGACAGTATAGTAGGATGAGTTCAGGGACAGTATAGTAGGATGACGTCAGTGACAGTATAGTAGGATGAGTTCAGTGACAGTATAGTAGGGTGAGGTCAGTGACAGTATAGTAGGGTGAGGTTAGTGACAGTATAGTAGGATGAGATCAGTTACAGTATAGTAGGGTGAGGTCAGTGACAGTATAGTAGGGTGAGGTCAGTAACAGTATAGTAGGGTGAGGTCAGTGACAGTACAGTAGGATGAGTTCAGTGACAGTATAGTAGGATGAGTTCAGTGACAGTATAGTAGGGTGAGGTTAGTGACAGTATAGTAGGATGAGTTCAGTGACAGTATAGTAGGGTGAGGTCAGTGACCGTATAGTAGGGTGAGGTCAGTGACAGTATAGTAGGATGAGTTCAGTGACAGTATAGTAGGGTGAAGTCAGTGATAGTATAGTAGGGTGAGTTCAGTGACAGTATAGTAGGGTGAGGTCAGTGACAGTATAGTAGGGTGAGGTCAGTGACAGTATAGTAGGATGAGTTCAGTGACAGTATAGTAGGATGAGTTCAGTGACAGTATAGTAGGGTGAGTTCAGTGACAGTATAGTAGGGTGAGGTCAGTGACAGTATAGTAGGGTGAGTTCAGTGACAGTATAGTAGGGTGAAGTCAGTGATAGTATAGTAGGGTGAGTTCAGTGACAGTATAGTAGGGTGAGGTCAGTGACAGTATAGTAGGGTGAGGTCAGTGACAGTATAGTAGGGTGAAGTCAGTGACAGTATAGTAGGGTGAGTTCAGTGACAGTATAGTAGGATGAGGTCAGTGACAGTATAGTAGGGTGAGGTCAGTGACAGTATAGTAGGATGAGTTCAGTGACAGTATAGTAGGGTGAGGTTATTGACAGTATAGTAGGGTGAGTTCAGTGACAGTATAGTAGGATGAGTTCAGTGACAGTATAGTAGGGTGAGGTCAGTGACAGTATAGTAGGATGAGTTCAGTGACAGTATAGTAGGGTGAGGTTCAGTGACAGTATAGTAGGGTGAGGTCAGTGACAGTATAGTAGGGTGAGGTTAGTGACAGTATAGTAGGATGAGTTCAGTGACAGTATAGTAGGGTGAGGTCAGTGACAGTATAGTAGGGTGAGGTCAGTGACTGTATAGTAGGGTGAGTTTATTGACAGTATAGTAGGATGAGTTCAGTGACAGTATAGTAGGATGAGTTCAGTGACAGTATAGTAGGGTGAGGTCAGTGACAGTATTGTAGGGTGAGGTCAGTGACAGTATAGTAGGGTGAGGTCAGTGACAGTATAGTAGGGTGAGGTCAGTGACAGTATAGTAGGGTGAGGTCAGTGACAGTATAGTAGGGTGAGGTCAGTGACAGTATAGTAGGGTGAGGTCAGTGACAATATAGTAGGATGAGTTCAGTGACAGTATAGTAGGATGAGTTCAGTGACAGTATAGTAGGATGAGTTCAGTGACAGTATAGTAGGATGAGTTCAGTGACAGTATAGTAGGATGAGTTCAGTGACAGTATAGTAGGGTGAGGTTATTGACAGTATAGTAGGGTGAGGTTATTGACAGTATAGTAGGGTGAGTTCAGTGACAGTATAGTAGGATGAGTTCAGTGACAGTTTAGTAGGATGAGTTCAGTGACAGTATAGTAGATGAGTTCAGTGACAGTATAGTAGGGTGAGTTCAGTGACAGTATAGTAGGATGAGTTCAGTGACAGTATAGTAGGGTGAGGTCAGTGACAGTATAGTAGGGTGAGTTCAGTGACAGTATAGTAGGGTGAGGTTATTGACAGTACAGTAGGATGAGTTCAGTGACAGTATAGTAGAGTGAGGTCAGTGACAGTATAGTAGGATGGGTTCAGTGACAGTATATTAGGATGAGTTCAGTGACAGTATAGTAGGGTGAGGTCAGTGACAGTATAGTAGGATGAGTTCAGTGACAGTATAGTAGGGTGAGGTCAGTGACAGTTTAGTAGGGTGAGGTTAGTGACAGTATAGTAGGGTGAGGTCAGTGACAGTATAGTAGGATGAGTTCAGTGACAGTATATTAGGATGAGTTCAGTGACAGTATAGTAGGGTGAGGTCAGTGACAGTATAGTAGGATGAGTTCAGTGACAGTATAGTAGGATGTGTTCAGTTACAGTATAGTAGGATGAGTTCAGTGACAGTATAGTAGGATGAGTTCAGTGACAGTATAGTAGGATGAGTTCAGTGACAGTATAGTAGGATGAGATCAGTGACAGTATAGTAGGATGAGTTCAGTGACAGTATAGTAGGATGAGTTCAGTGACAGTATAGTAGGGTGAGGTCAGTGACAGTATAGTAGGATGAGTTCAGTGACAGTATAGTAGGATGTGTTCAGTGACAGTATAGTAGGGTGAGTTCAGTGACAGTATAGTAGGGTGAGGTCAGTGACAGTATAGTAGGGTGAGTTCAGTGACAGTATAGTAGGGTGAGGTCAGTGACAGTATAGTAGGGTGAGGTTATTGACAGTATAGTAGGATGAGTTCAGTGACAGTATAGTAGGGTGAGGTCAGTGACAGTATAGTAGGATGAGTTCAGTGACAGTATAGTAGGATGAGTTCAGTGACAGTATAGTAGGGTGAGTTCAGTGACAGTATAGTAGGGTGAGTTCAGTGACAGTATAGTAGGATGAGGTTCAGTGACAGTATAGTAGGATGAGTTCAGTGACAGTATAGTAGGGTGAGGTCAGTGACAGTATAGTAGGGTGAGGTCAGTGACAGTATAGTAGGATGAGTTCAGTGACAGTATAGTAGGGTGAGGTTAGTGACAGTATAGTAGGATGAGTTCAGTGACAGTATAGTAGGGTGAAGTCAGTGACAGTATTGTAGGGTGAAGTCAGTGACAGTATAGTAGGGTGAAGTCAGTGACAGTATAGTAGGGTGAAGTCAGTGACAGTATAGTAGGGTGAAGTCAGTGACAGTATAGTAGGGTGAAGTCAGTGACAGTATAGTAGGGTGAGGTCAGTTACAGTATAGTAGGATGAGTTCAGTGACAGTATAGTAGGGTGAAGTCAGTGACAGTATAGTAGGGTGAAGTCGGTGATAGTATAGTAGGGTGAGGTCAGTGACAGTATAGTAGGGTGAGGTTAGTGACAGTATAGTAGGGTAAGTTCAGTGACAGTATAGTAGGGTGAGGTTAGTGACAGTATAGTAGGGTAAGTTCAGTGACAGTATAGTAGGGTAAGTTCAGTGACAGTATAGTAGGGTAAGTTCAGTGACAGTATAGTAGGGTGAAGTCAGTGACAGTATAGTAAAGTGATTTTGGTAACAAGAGCCCGCCGCAAGTTTCAGAGAAGCTTCAGAACCAACCAAAATTAATCATCTTTTAACTTCCTGACAAAATGTGAGTGGGAACTTGAGAGTGCTACACAAAGTCCATTAAGTGTCTGTATAATGTAGCCATTCCTCCAGACGACATTGTGTTGCAAGAACAAGTGGGTCAGCTAGGTGCACTAAAGAACATGCATTTTTTTTTTCAAGATGAATATCTCGGTTGGATCATACCATAGGTGGTGATCAACATGTGCCTGTGCTGCCGCGATCAGTATAGTAGTGGTGAATACTGTCTGGGATTGAGAGATTTAAGTTGTATTAGTATAGACAACATTCCTTTACAATAGTTAACGTATAGTTGTTTTATTATACTTAACGGTGATGGATTGTTGGTTGGTTGGTGGTTGGTTGGTTGGTTGGTTGGTTGTTTGTTTTTTTTTGGCTGGTTGGTTGATTGGTTGGTTGGTTGTTCAGTTGGTTGACTGGTTGATTCTCTGGTTGGTTGGTTGGTTGGTTGGTTGGTTGGTTCGTTCGTTCGTTTGTTTGTTCGTTGGTTCGTTGGCTGGCTGGCTGACTGGCTATCTGAATGGCTGGCTGGCTGACTGGTTGATTGGTTGGTTGGTTGGTTGGTTGGTTGGTTGGTTGGTTTGTTGGTAGGTTGGTTTGGCTGGATGGTTGGCTGCTTGGTTAGGCTGGATGATTGGTTGATTGGTTGGTTGGGTTGGTTGTTTGGTTAGATGGTTTGTTGATTTGTTGGCTGGCTGGCTGGCTGGCTGTGTGGTTGGCTGGATGGTGGTTGGTTGGTTTGTTGATTGTTGGTTGGTTTGTTGATTGGTTGGTTGGTTGGTTGGTTAGTTGGTTGGTTTTTTGGTTGGCTGGTTAGTTGGTTGGTTGGTTAACCTGTGGAAGACAGAGCATCAACTCCTATGTCCGATGTACAGGGGATCAAATAGAATGATCCCGGTATTTGTATTGCATTTATCGCAGTGAGGTTGATGTAAAGACATTTCTCACCACCCGGTACCAAAAGACCGTCTCCAAGAGGAATGTGTTGCAGCCCTCTACTTGCTGTCGCCGAGCTCAGGGATCAGCGGGGTGTGCAAGGCCGGTACTGAAACCTGACATCTGTGGATAGGCATATTAGGATGTACCCAGGTCATGACTCAACGTGGCAGATAGATCATGGTCGGGTCAGGCCTGTGTTGGTCAGATTTTCTCCGTGTGTGTCAGCTATGTCATTGTCTACAGACCCCAAGCCAATACAGAGGGATACACATGGCATTGAACATAAGTACATACAACAACATGTGTATTCGTCTCATCTCATTTCGTGTTGTTCCTCTTGTACCTTGCGGTGTCGAGGTGAAGCATAAACAGCGGAAGAGTGCCCATTTATGGTCTTCATGTATCGACATTCTCATGGACTCTATTATTCCCTCTGTCTATCGTTTGCGTGGTCGGCCTCATATTCTGTTTCCATTTGGTCTGTACATCATTGCTTGTTGTGGTATACTGTTAGTTGGTAATCAAGTTATATGGCCAAACGATGTAACTTGTTGCTTTCTGGTTAAATCTAGAGCTGCTATAACCCACAGTTTAGTACTGATTACTTCATTTATACAGCCATTTTTTACAGATTTGTGTACTGGAACCACGTGGGGAGCCAGTGGGAAAATACTTAGCAAAGTTTACCAACAGAGCATACGACCACACTTGGAATACGGGTCAACTGCGTGGTGTTCAGCATCAAAAACTACATTGCAGGAGCTGGACAAGGTGCAAAATCAAGTTCTTAGAGAGATCACAGGAGGGATGAGATCAACCCCTATAGTAGCAATGGAGAAAATGGGGAGGACACAAGCTTTAAGAGAACGCAGAGATACAAAAACACTAATACAAGCAGAAAAGTTTCTCAGCTTGCCAGGCCACCCTATGAAGAACCGATTTGAAAACTTAGCTATGGGGCGGTTGAAAAGAAGTAGTTTCATCCACCAGGCCAAACAACTCTGCAGAGAATCCATCGATCTTCCCACAGTTGGTATCCCCCTGACAACTATTCCAGAGCGAACCCCGTGGAAAGATGAGCATAGAATATCGCTACAAATCCAGTCAAAAGTGAGAGGAATATTGGACAAGGAAGAACAGAACAGTGTACAGCGCAGAACAGCCACTCTCAGCTTCCTTGATGATGAATACCCACAGGACCTCTGGATCCGAGTCTACACAGATGGGTCAGCACAAAATGCTGTTCGAAATGGAGGAGCGGGAGTGTACATAGAATACCCAAATAATACTAGAGACACGGCCAGAATTCCAACAGGAAAGTACTGCCATAACTATGATGCTGAAATTGAGGCAATCAAGATAGCCACAGAGAAATTACAAAATACCAGCCATGGTACACAACCTGCAGTGATATTGACAGATGCAAAATCCGTAATAGAGGCGCTCCTGTCTGGGAAATTGCCAGTTCTGAGGACACTACTTTCTGAACTTAGCAGTCAGCGTAAGATCACCATACAGTGGATACCATCCCACTGTGGAGTCCCCGGAAACGACAGAGCTGATCGATTGGCTAAGGAAGGAGCAAAAGAAGAACAACCTGATGTGCCTATTACATACCACCAAAAGAAAAGAATGATCAAATCAATCAGAAAGCCTCCAAACCTTACTCAAGACGACTACCACGTTATGGACAGATCAGAACAGGTCATTCTTCTGCGCCTCAGAACAGGACACAATAGATTACGCAACCACTTGTATACAAAATTCAAGATTGGTGACTCAGCCATGTGCACATGTGGTTTGGCGTCGCAGACAGCAGAGCACATACTCCAGGATTGCCCAAACTACAACATATCCAGGCGAACCTTCTGGCCTAGAGAGACAACAGTGGAAGATAAACTCTATGGACCGCTGAATGAACTAAAAAAGACTGTTAGATTCATACAAGAGACGACATTGAAGTTGTAGACATGTTTCAAGCGAACGAAAGAAGAAGAAGAACAGATTTGTGTTAGATAATTGAAAGCTGTTATTCAGTATATCAGATCATGTCGCAGTTATTGATGTGTGGTCGTCTGTGCTGTCTCTGACGTCACCGTCATATTTTTAAACCATGTAGCAAATGAGCTCTCATGAATTACATCTGTTTGACGAGTACTTGCAAGAGATCTGGACATTTTTCTCTTTCTTACCATTGACCAGCCTTTCATGACAGTTGTTTTGCATTGATTAGCAAATTCAATGCCAAACAAAAAATAGGTTTGGACAAAGCCTAAAAGAATGGCGGAAAGTGGGAAGTAGGAGTGTGTCACAGTTATACTTAAAAGTTGATAATATGGTAGCAGACATGTTTTATTTGGCTATGTGTGATTTCTTGGCAAGTTTACGTTCAGTAGTTTGCCATTGCTTTCTGAACTACCAGCACAATACCTATGTATGAAAATACAACGCAAGACGGTCTGCTGCCAAATTGCCCGCAGCTGTGTTTCTAGCGCGGTATGCGGGATTACAAATTGCGGCCCTAGCCCCTTAATCACAGAGTCGGCATGTTATATTATATATCAAATTAAAGGGGGTTGCATATGGAAGACTACTGTATATAAGCCCAAGGCAGATATGAAAAGTTGCTTAAGACGGTTAATCATCCAATGTTACTTAATCAGTTAAAAAGTTAACGCTACTCTTGTAAATTTAGTCAGTGTATTTAGGCACAGTTATTGCCCTTTTCAAAGCCTACTTAGTGTGACAATATCATCACTAACGGGCAGACAGGAAGAGAACTGGGAATATCGCAGCAAACCAAGAGGTGAGGAAACGACGCTGCCGCTGGATAGGACAGACATTAAGAAAACTTGAGAATAGTATAACTAGAAAGTTCTTTCACTGGAGCTCGCATGGTAAAGGAAACAAAGGAGACCTAAACCACACGGAGAAGACAATTAAAGCAAACAAATAGTACGGGAGGGACAAGGGAGCGAGCTGCAAGAGATAGCAGAAGATAGGACGGCTTGGTGTGAGTTGGTTCAGAACCAATGCTAAAATAGGGAATAATGGGAAGTCTAGAACAAGAAGAGGAAGCTTACCATTTACAAGCGCGGAAAACAATCAGATTAACCATTGCATGCCAGACAGTTAATATATTAACCAATTGTATCCCAGGTATAATAGTATAATTGTATAATAGGGAATAATGGGAAGTCTAGAACAAGGAGAGGAAGTTTACCATTTACGAGTCACGAGTGGAAAAAAATCAGATTAATCATTGTAGCCCATACAGTTAATATATTAACCCATTGTATGCCAGGCAGTTAATATATTAACCCTCTAGTTAAAAGGCATTAGTGTAAACTCTGTTCATCCTAGACAGTTGTTATTGAGTAGCATTATATCTCATGCAGTAACAGTAAAAGTATTGAACCCTTCCCCGCGCCTGGGAGGGGAGGGGTTTACCTAATGGTAGCCCCACATTTTCATAGACCAATCTGTGCTGGGTGGGTCACGTGGTCAGTATCGCACCAGCTGCCTGTACTCTCCACACCACTTTCTCATATCCAGGTCAGGCTGGGTTCACGGCAGGCTGTGTTGACGTCAGATTGGGTTCACGTCAGGCTGGGTCCACATCAAGCTAGGTCCACTTCAGACTGTGTCCACGTCAGGCTGGGTCCACGTACGGCTGAGTCAACGTCAGGCTGGTCGACGTCAGGCTGATCGACGTCAGGCTGGTCGACATCAGGCTGGGTCGATGTCAGGCTGGGCCGATGTCAGGCTGGGTCGATGTCAGGCTGGGTCGATGTCAGGCTGAGTCAACGTCAGGCTGGTCGACGTCAGGCTCGCTCGTCTTGGGAGCTTACGTCAATAGTGATTAATCCAGGTCTGGACGGGAATTCGAACACGTGAGCCCAGGGCTGGCAGACAGGCGTGCTGGCCACTGCACTCCCGTGGCTCTAACCTGTCTCAGACAGTTCATATTTTAACTTCTGTCTTAGACAGTTACATTTAAATTCCTTTCTCAGTTAATATTTTAACTCCTGTTTAAGATAGTTAATTCTTTAACGCCTGTCTCAGAAAGGTAACATTTTTACTCATGTTTAAGACTGTTAACATCTCATCCCATCTCATCTCATCTCATCATGTTCCTCTTGTACCTTGCGGTGTCGATGTGAAGTATAAACTTCATGAGAGTCCCCGATTATGGGCTTCATATATCGATATTCCCATGGATTCTGCTATTAACTGTTAACTTTTTAACTCCTATTTCAGACTGTCAACATTTTAACTCCTTTTTCTGACAGTTAATATTTTAACTCCAGTTTCAGAAAATGCATATGCTAAGTGCTGTTTCAGAAAGTTAATATTTTAACTCCTGTCTCAGACAGTTAATATATTAGCTCCTGTCTCAGACAGTTAATATATTAACTCCTGTCTCATACTGTTAATATATTAACTCCTGTTTCAGACAGTTAATATTTAAACTCCTGTCTCAGACAGTTAATATATTAACTCCTGTTCCAGACAGTTAAATATTTAAACTCCTGTTTCAGACAGTTAATCTTTTGACTCAGTCAATATTTTAACTGCCGTTTCAGAAAGATAACATTTTAACTTCTGTTTAAGACTGTTATCATTTTAACTCCTGCTTCAGAGTGTTAACATTTTAACACCTGTATCAGAAAATTAATATTTTAACTCCTGTTTCAGACAATTCATATTATAACTCCTGTATCAGACAGTTCATAATTTA
This sequence comes from Cepaea nemoralis, assembly GCA_014155875.1. NCBI lineage: Eukaryota > Metazoa > Mollusca > Gastropoda > Stylommatophora > Helicidae > Cepaea > Cepaea nemoralis. The sequence continues at coordinate 33,817 of JACEFZ010018914.1, read as the reverse complement.
ATTCCTGTTTCAGACAGTTAATATTATAAAACCTTAGCTGGTCAGAATACCAATATGTGTAAACCAGAAATCATGTGTGTGTGTAAACATGAGTCCTAACGCATGAAAATTACAATCCCAATATGTGTAAATCAACATTCCATTATGTGTAATCGACAATCAGAAACCCAATATTTGTAAACTAGAATCAGAATGTATGTAAATGTAATCCCTGTGAGTTTAATCAACGTTTGAGTGTGTAAACCAGAAACCCAATGTATGTAAATTATAATCCTAATGTATGTAAATCGTAACCGCAGTGAATTTAAATCAACGTTTGTGTGTGTGTAAACCAGGGTCCTAATTTGTGTAAAGAGAATACCAGTGTGCATAAACCAGAGTTCTATGTGTTTAAAGGAGAATCCCAGTGTGTATAGACTAGAATCGTAACATAAAAAACATAATCTGTTTCAGATACTGTCAGAGCTGCCGTCCTAAGACTACTCTTTGCGACTTCCAAGACCCAACATGGAGGATAGGCAGTTGAGCTGTTAAGGCCTCTAGGGTGTTTACGCTGGTGGCTACGGTTTACCTATGCATTTTCCTCATGTTGGACTGGTAGTGCGTGGTTGCATCACCAATCTACCGAGTTAATTGCATGGAGCGACACGGTGAGCTATGGATTTCATGTGGAAAGTCCGTGGTTGTTCGTGACGTGAACTGCATGTTCGTAAAAATGGCGGTCGGCCGGTTGCTGAACTAACTGTGTTTACCTTATGCAGTAATGTGTGGCTGCTGGTTTTCTAGTGACTCCCGCTTCCTTCGACGTTGAATTGTATTTTTCGTGGCGGACTTCTGTGTTAGCATTCTGGCAGCGACCTTATGCATGTATCCATCATCCATCATGTGCCATGTCGATAAGCGTGAGTGGTCAGCTTTTGCCATCTCACTCGATCACCGGATTCGTGGATCAGCTCCGTGTTTCTTTCTCGACCATACCACGTGGCCAAGTCATCCAGGTATTTAATTCTTGGTCTTCCTTTTGGTCTCCTCCCTTCGATCTTGCCAGTTGTTACGAAGTTCTCCGATTCATTTCTTCTCATAACATGCCCAAAAAACTTTGACTGTCTACGTCTAATGTCTCTAATCAGTTTACGGTCTTAATTTGTTTCTTCAAGGACTTGTTTATTAGTTTGTTTGTTTGTTCGTTGTTTGTTTGTTTATTTGTTTGTTTGTTTGTTTGTTTGTTTTTACTGTCTGTCCACGGTATTCTTTGCATTTTCCTCAGAAACCACATTTCCACAGCCATCAGCTATTTTTCAACTTGACTGCTCATTGTCCAAGCTTCACATCCATACAGGTTCTATGTAGCACTTCAACACTCTTTTTCTCGTTTCAATTGACATCTTTTTATTGGTCAGTATGTTTTTCATCTTGCAAAAGGCTACCTTCGTTCGCCATGGCAATTCTTGTTTTAATCTCTTCAAGGCATCTCCCATCATATGACTGTTTCAAGATAGCTGTACCGATTCACTTGTTTAAGAATATGCCCATTTACTTGTATATTACATTGTGGTATTTCTTCCTTCCCAGTGACGACCATAATCTGTGTCCTCTTACAATTCAATTCTAACGCTAGTTGTTCACTGTGTGCAACAACCGCATTTACTAAATTTTGCAGGGCTGTTCTTTGTCTGCAATCAAGACCATATCATCTGCATATCTAATGTTATTGATATATCGTCCCCCAATGTTGATTCCTTCCATATCTTCTATATATCTGAAAATATTTTCACTGTACATGGAAAAAAGATCTGGGGATATTACAGATCCCTGTCTCACACCTCTCTTAACAGGCTGATATTGATCTACTTCATTATCAATTCTTATGGCAGCTTTGTTGTTTGTGTGTGTGTGTGTGTGTGTGTGTGTGTGTGTGTGTGAAAGAGAGAAAGAGAAAGAGAGAAAGAGAGAGAGAGAGAGAGAGAGAGAGAGTGAAGAGAGAGAGAGAGAGAGAGAGAGAGGAGAGAGAGAGAGAGAGAGAAGAGAGAGAGAAGAGAGAGAGAGAGAGAGAGGTGAGTATGCATGTATACAAACTGTAAAATAAAAACCATCAGATGCATTCTTGTCCTTTGGATGGCACAGAAGATTGTAGTCATGAATACCCATTTTTGCTTCTTTCCAGACAGTCAAATGTGTGTGTGTGTGTGTGTGTGTGTGTGTGTGTGTGGTGTTGTGTGTGTGTGTGTGTGTGTGTGGGTGTGTGTGTGTGCGTAGCGTGCGTGTGTGTGTGTGTGTGTGTGTGGAGAGAGAGAGAGAGAGAGTTTAGTTTGTGTGTGTGTGTGAGTATGCGAAAGAACGAACGAACGAACGAACGAACTTTATTTTAAAAGGGTAACAAATTGGACACGCAGGCCCGTTTTACATTCGGCCCTTCCAATCACTCATCTTTCATTCATCAAATGTGCATGTTACATTTACATAAGTAGAAAAACATTCTCAAATGAAAGTTGTAAACATAAACAATGCATATTGCAATGTTATGAGACACTTCCCCCATCCACCTACACATCCCACAGCCACCCACACATCTCCCACCTACCCACACATCCCACCCACCACACCTCCCCCACCCACCCACACATACTTCCACGCACTCACACAGACCCAGGCAAACATACATGCCGCCACCCATCCACCAATCCCCACCCACACACATCTCCCCACCCAAACACACATCCCCCACCCATTCCATAACCGACACGCACTCACCTACCCACATATTCTCCAGCACCCACCCACACACCCCCAACCACCCAGCAAAACACACATCACCCAACCACACACACATACCCCCGCCAAACCACACATCCCACACCTACACACATCACGCACCCACACAATTTTCCCCACACACCCACACATCCCGCACCCACCCACACACAGAAGCCAACATACACCCACTCACCCACCCAACATCCTCCATCTCTCAACTACACATCCCCCACCTATACACACATCCCTACCCATAAACACATCTTCCCACCCACCCACACATACATATCCCCACCCATAAAGACATCCCCCACCACACACCCACCCCCACCCTCCACACCAGTCAAACACACATCCCCCAACCACATATCCCCACCTACACACACATATCCCCGTCAACTCACACATCACACACACACACACACACAAAACTAGCATCCACCCACATATCCCCCACTTTCACACATCCTCCACACAATCTCCCCCACCCACCCACCCACCCACACATTCCACGCTCATACACACACACACACACATCCCCACCCCGAACCTACACACACTCACCCAATCACACATCCTCTATCCACCCCCCCCCCCCTCACCCATCCCCCAATCACACATCCCTTAACCACACATCCCTTAACCACACATCCCCCACCCACACAAACCCCACCCACCAACACATCCCCCATCCACAAACACATACCTCCCACCCACACACATTCCCACACAAACACATCTTCCCACCCATGCACACATCCCCCACACTCATCTCCCACATATATCCACCCACTCTCTTACTCATCCCTCAACCACTCCCACCCACACATCCCTCACCCACCCATCAACACATACATCTCCCATCTACCCACCCACACTCACACACCCCATCCACCCAGCCAAACACACATCCCCCAACCTCACACACATCCTTTATTCGCCTGCACATGCCACACCCAATCACACCTACCCCACCTACCAACACACGCATCCCTGACCCACACACATCACCCATCCCACACAACACCCCACCCATATACAAGCCCCCACCCTCACACACACA
>JACEFZ010018914.1:0-25000 GCA_014155875.1 Cepaea nemoralis | reverse complement strand
TCATCCTGATCTATATTTATATGGTGATATTATCCACATCATCCTGATCTATATATATGATGATATTATCCACATCATCCTGATCTATATTTATATGGTGATATTATCCACATCATCCTGATCTATATTTATATGGTGATATTATCCACATCATCCTGGTCTATATTTATATGGCGATATTATCCATATCATCCTGATCTATATTTATATGGTGATATTATCCACATCATCCTGGTCTATATAAAATATGAGAGTAGCACCATATGGCTAAAGGCGTGAAAAAAATGGATCTTTACATGGCTAATGAGTCAAATGATACAAGAGAGCATTGATCGACGCCATCTTCCTACTAGCGTTATGCTGAAGTGCTGGAAGTCACACACTATAATTGTGACAACGGAGACGGTAGGTTGTTATAAATCCTATTGGATTAACACTTAAAGCCAGTTAAATCATTGTTTGGGGCGGATTTGTTCAAGCGTTCTTAAAAAGCAGCTGGGTTAAAAGTACATTGTAAGAAAAGATGAATTATTGTCAGCTCTGAGAGGAAAGTGATAACACAATGTAATATCCAAATAAATAAGACGAGCAAGAGGTCAGCAGTCATACAAGTAGGGAAGATAAGATCAAATGATGGACGAAAGCAGAACGAGAGACAGAAAGTGTTGCAGATCTATTTCAGCCAACCGTGTTTGTGGAGATGACACTTGATTGATGTATAACACTTAGTTGTTCTGATATGAGAAATTGCTTCATATTGTTGAATGGAGATTTAACCATCTCCATCATCTCTCTCAGATACCCGTGTTGATTGATTCCCAGAGCACCATGATTCATCAGTTGATAGGAGCTGAGGAACATCTAATGGGGGGGCCGGGGGGATATAGACTAGAAAACTTAGAGACAACTGACAAACTTGAAGGGAAAAGAGAAGGGGGAAGGCAGAGAGATAAATACCTGGATCCTTGGCTATATAGCACATTCCAACTCTGGTGATCGCGTGAGGTGGCGAACCATGACCGCTGACACTTACTGGCATGGCAGAGGTTGACGATGACTATCTTTCTGCATTACCCCATCGTATGGCCATTGGTCTATAAAAATATGAGCGAGCACCATATACCAAATATGTCTCAGTGGTGGACATGGTTCTCTTTTTCACTGTTTATCCTCATTCTTATCTTAGTCGTACATATACCAACATGCATCTGTCAGGGCATAACAAGTTGGAATATATGGAGAACGTACACCCAAAGTGTCACTTGTCACATCTGTCCTGCCCGCGCGCCAACGTGCTGTAACAACACAACACGGCAGCACGGTCGAGTTCCCCCTGTGAAACACTCAAAACTAGCTCGTGGACCGTGCAGTCGACGGTTGAAGTCTGCTAGCACATAATCTTTAGAAAACTGGCCCTGCCGGTTTTGGCGCCCCTGGATAAATGAAACTCCCATGCGCCAATTTAGAAATAATCACTGCTATACGAAGGAAATGTTTTCTACAAGTTCTGGGGAGTTTCTGAAAAGGCCATCAATATCTAATTACCATCATGTGCCATGCCTGTAACCGTGGGCGGTCATGCTTCGCCATCTCACACGATCATCAAGAGTCGTGGATCAGCTCAGTGTTCCTGTCTCGACCATGCCATGTGGCCAAGTCATCTAGGTATATACTTCTCTGTCTTCCCATTGTTCTTTTCCCGTCAATATTGCCAGTTGTCACAGTTCTCTAGTTTATTTCTTCTCTAGCATAACCTGTCCAAAAAATTTTGAATGTTCACGTATAGTTTCTCTATTCAGTTTACGGTTTTCATATACTTCTTGCAGGACTTACTCGTGGTTTTTCTGTTTGTCCATGGTATTCTTTTCATTTTCCACAGAAACCACATATCCTAGATGTTTTTCAGCCTGTCTGATCATTGTACACGCTTCACATCCATACAAAAGAACAGGTTCTGTAGCACTTCACCACTCTTTTTCTCGTTGCAATTTACATCTTTTTATTGTTCAGTGTTTTTTGTAAAAAGCTATTGGTCTAATACTTGAAGGGAAATTCCCAACTGCACCTCTAAGTGGTGGAGGATGGGCAGCGATCAGATGTGTGACAAACTAAGTTCATAAGTCGGAGTATCCACCGGTATAAGTGAACAACTGTACAACAGAGCGGAGCAGGACACTCACTAGTTCTGAAAGTCGGAAATTTCTGACAAAGGTAGAATTAACAAACTGCCGAGTTGATGTGGAAGGCAAGGAGAATGCTCTTCTCATGTTTTCGTGAATCAAAGCAGATCGGGTTCACGGAACGATTGTAATGGCTGTCATATAACTTCCTTGTCCGGTAAGGGCTCTCACGAACTACAGTTAATAGCAGACTGCCCGGTAAGGACTCTCACGAACTACAGTTAATAGCAGACTGTCCGGTAAGGGCTCTCACGAACTACAGGTAACAGCAGACTTTCCGGTAAGGGCTCTCACGAACTACAGGTGATAGCAGACTGTCCGGTAAGGGCTCTCGCGAACTACAGGTGATAGCAGACTGTCCGGTAAGGGCTCTCACGAACTACAGGTGATAGCAGACTGTCCGGTAAGGGTTCTCACGAACTACAGGTGATAGCAGACTGTCCGGTAAGGGCTCTCACGAACTACAGGTGATAGCAGACTGTCCGGTAAGAGCTCTCACAAACTACAGATGATAGCAGACTGTCTGGTATAGGCTCTCACGAACTACAGGTGATAGCAGACTGTCCGGTAATGGCTCTCGCGAACTACAGGTGATAGCAGACTGTCTGGTATAGGCTCTCACGAACTACAGGTGATACAAGACTTTCCGGTAAGGTCTCTCGCGAACTACAGGTGATAGCAGACTTTACGGTAAGAGCTCTCACGAATTACAGGTAACAGCAGACTTTCCGGTAAGGGCCCTCATGAACTACAGGTGACAGCAGACTGTCCGGTAAGGGCTCTCACGAACTACAGGTAACAGCAGACTTTCCGGTAAGGGCCCTCATGAACTACAGGTGACAGCAGACTGTCCGGTAAGGGCTCTCACGAACTACAGGTGATAGCAGACTGTCCGGTAAGGGCTCTCATGAACTACAGGTGACATTTGACTGTCCACTAAGGGCGCTCACGAACTACAGGTGACAGCAGACTGTCATCAAGCTTCACAAAATGCTCCATGTCTATTGTAGGACGTTGAGATCAACCCCACCACTAGGTTACTTTTCTAGGTAATTAAACGTTGAGTAGTTTGTTATTGCTTTCTGAACGAAAAGTGAACATTGAGGTCAAATTTATCAGTGTAGGGGTCGAACCCAATATACAGCCGACAGCTGCACCGGAGTTTAAACTCAAGAGATACGCTGACCACTTAAAATGTTGCATGTCCTCTGCAGGAGAACCATCACATGTATGTAGGCCTGGGTGTAGGAGGACAATGACATGCGTGTATGCCTGGGTGTAGGAGAACCATGTTTAGTTTAGTTTAGTCGATGGATCAACATCAAGGCACACGGGTGTAACCCATAAGTCATCCATTCTCCTCCTAACTCAAACCTGAGTTTGGAGTTACTCACCTCAGTGCACGAACTCCGTAGCACAGGCGAGGATCCTGAAATACTTTGAGTAGACTTGTAACTCGAAATTTTGCCCGGGTAGCGCCGTTAGGCTACTCTTTTTCGATTTCCAACAGCCAAGGGATTTTTTACGTGCGCAACAATAAACACGGGCGTCCGATCTCACTACCCAGAGACCAGGGGAAATTGTATTACTAGAAGTCCACATGAAAAAAAATCCCGGTTGTCGCCGGGCTTGGGTGTAGGAGGGCCATCATATGTGTGTAGGCCTGGGTGCAAGAGGACTTCACATGTGTTTAGGCCTGTGTAAGAGGACCATTACATGTGTGTAGGCCTGGATGTAGGAGAACCATTACATGTGTGTAGACCTGGGTGCGGGAGGACCATCACATGTGTGTAGGCCTGGGTGTAGGGGGATAATCACATGTGTGTAGGCCTGGATGTAGGAGAACCATTACATGTGTGTAGGCCTGGGTGCGGGAGGACCATCACACGTGTGTAGGCCTGGGTGTAGGGGGATAATCACATGTGTGTAGGCCTGGATGTAGGAGGACCATCACACGTGTGTAGGCCTGGGTGTAGGGGGATAATCACATGTGTATAGGCCTGGATGAGGAAGGGCCATCACACCCTTGTGGCATGGGTGAGGGAGGACCATCATATGTGTGTAGGCCTGGGTGTAGGAGGACCATTACATGTGTGTAGGCCTGGGTGTAGGAGGACCATTACATGTGTGTAGGCCTGGGTGTAAGAGGACCATCATATGTGTGTAGGCCTGGGTGCGCGGAGGGATGGGTGGCCAGTCGTTCGCTCTCGTAGTGAAGGATGACAGCTGCCATCGCACCTACGTCTAACGGTGTTCACGTCACTGCAGCGTAACGTCCTAACCGTTACAGTTATACCAGAGCTACATACAGGCCAAGCAGACTCCGTGGCCGAGTGGTTACGCCGCCTGCCTCTCGCTCCAAAGGTTGTCTGTTCGATTCCGGGCCACGTCTTTTGGTTCACGGGAGCAAATTTCTCAGAGATTCCTGTGGGTCGTCGCTGAAGCTACGGAGTTCGTGCTTTATGCCACGCTTTCGGCAGATCGCTCTTTTGAAATAGACCAAGCCCTATGGGACCAGGTGCAATGAAGTCGATACTCGTGACCTGTTAAAAATAAAAGCAAAAGAAAATTGTTAGTGCGAACACAACCGATTACATTCTATCGCAAATATCAATATCTACTGACAAAACAGGGACTTGACAAATTGAACAATAAGATTAGACACAGCAAGTCTGGAATCTGAGGCAGGCACGGTGATCATGGGAAGAGATGCTTTGATAGTTAAAGTTAGTTGCATAGCCTTTACAGGACGTTGTATTCAACCTCAGCATCTTTTGGCTGTTTGTGATTTCTTAGCAAGTTTACTTTCAGTAGTTTGCCATTGCTTTCTGAACGACTGGATTTCATACAATTTTTATGAAAAACCAATGCAAGGCGGTCTGCTGCCAAATTGCCCGCAGCTGCGTTTTGAATGCGGTATGCGAGATTATGAACTGCGTTCGTAATCCCTTCGCCACAGAGCGGGCTCTGATAACGAAATTGAATTAATACATGTTACATATGCCTGGGTCATTGATATTGAGGTGAGTGACCCCAGTAGCGAGACTACGAGAAAAACAACCAACCATGAAAAATAATGGTGCGGGTGTGAGCAGACCCCTAGGGGGGATGGGGTGAAGGACAGTTTAGTTTTGTGTGAAGTCAGGGGACTTCAGGACAGTTGATGTTTTGGCGCCGATCGGATCGGTGGGCGAATAAGTGGGAGCTTAGACTGACTGCGGGTCAGATCGTGTGTTGTGTTGTGTTGTTCTCCCAGTTGTGAATGCAGGCCTAAAACCCAGTAGGGGGTTGGATAGTTAATGGAGGCCTGAACCCAGAGTGGGTTGAATAGTTAGTGGAGGCTAGACCCAGTGTGTGGGTGTATTGTGTGAGGTCCAGCGGTGGATAGTAGCTGGATTAACTGTCTTGTGGATTTGAGATGAAGCAGGCCTTTGAGAAGGCAGTGATGTGTACGTGTTAAATTGTGAGGAGGATATATATATTCTATGGATTATATTGGTTTCTGGATATATAAATATGTTATCTGTGTCCGTGTTCAGTCTGCATTAAAGATTATGTTCGCCAACTCAATCTTGTTCACTGACTGTTGAATATGCACTGCGGGGGTGAGTTATATGGTGAGACAGTTAGATAGCTCAATCGACACTCCATAATGACATACCAGGAGCAACGTTACCTAGACAACGACCATATCACGCACTTATGATTAAGAACATTGTGATAACATGTTTATGTAATGGAGTTTATGTAATGGAGTTTATGTAATCGAGACAGAGCAGAATTAACAGATGAAAGAACTTTACTATATGTGAGGTTATAAAGATAATAATGGGCGATATTACTAGGGGTATCCCGGATGGGATGGGTTATCATCCTCAATCAGCATTCTTAAGGAAGCCTCGAAATAGCTCCGAACCCCCAAGTGAGGATCTAGACATAACATTTAAGTTCCTACACTAAATTTATGAAGACAGGGCCTCGTTTCAAAAGGCGAGGTGATCATGGAAATTTACCACAGACACAAGAGCAAGAAACTCACTCCATAAATAAAAGTTGTCTATGTTTAGTTATCCACCCTCATGGTGATCACAACTTAAGTTTTAAACATATATATATATATATATATATATATATATATATATATATATATATATATATATATATATATATATATATATATATATATATAAATTGCGATCTCCGTCTGTCTGTCTGGCTGTCTGTCTGTATGTCCGTATGTCCTTTATGCGCTCGCGAACGGCCCATCCGATTGAGATGAAATTTTCTACACGTCTTCCTTACATTCCAGAGCTGCCAACTGTCATATTTTTTAGTGTGAAATCGGCTGCTTACCCAATATTATTTCATTTTCCATTTTTCTTTGTAATTTCATATATCTCAGGGGACTTAACTCTGTAAAAGTTATTTCAAGGGGCATAACTTTTCTGTATAACTTATAGTCATATTGTGGCATCGTTTTCAAAGATTTATAAACTCTTTGTCCATAGTTATGTACCGGCATATGAGTTATAATAAATAATGATACAATCTGTAAGGCATTTACAAAGTTTTCATAAAAATAATGCATAATGCATAACATTGTAATTCATCTTTTTTTGCTTAAGAAGTTACTGTAGTCATGCAGGTGATTAGAAAGAGTTTTCATTAAAAATAATGGATGGTGTGTGGAAGGACATTCTTTTAAGTTACTTTTTTTTGTTGTATGAATTTAATGAGACGCTACCCGCCAGGAGCTGGGCGAAGCCACGCGGGTCAGATAGATAGACAGACCCACCTTTTCGCTGCAGTTGTCTACAGGCATATGCGTTAAAATCCTCCTCCTCCTCTCCCCTCCTACCCTCTTCCCCTCCTCCTCCTCCTCCCTCTTTCTCCTCCTCCTCCTTCCTCCTCCTCCTCCCTCTTCCTCCTACCTCCTCGCCCTCCTCCCTCCTCCTAATCACTCCTCTTCCTTCCTCCTCCCTTCTCCTCCTCTCTCCTCCCACTCCCTCCTCCTCCCTCCTTCTAATTCTACGTCCTCCCCCTCATCCCTCCTCCCCCTTCTCCTCCCTCTTCCTCCTCCTCCTCCTCCCTCCTACTCCCTCTCCTCCTCCATCCTCCTCCCTTCTCCTCCTCCCTCCTCATCCTCTCTCCTCCTCCTCTCTCCCCTCCCTCCTCCTCCCTCTACCTCCTCCCTCCACATCCCTCCTCCTCCCTCCTCCTCCTCCTCCCTCCTCCTCCCTCCTCCTCCCTCCTTCTCCTCCTCCCTCCTCCTTCTCCCTCCTCCTTCTCCCTCTTCCTCCTCCCTCCTCCTCCCTCCTCTCTCTTCCTAATCACTCCTCTTCCTTCCTCCTCCCTTCTCCTCCTCTCTCCTCCTACTCCCTCCTCCTCCTCCTACGTCCTCCCCCTCATCCCTCCTCCTCCTACCTCCTCCCCCTCCTCCTCTCTCCACCTCCCTCCTCCTCCTCCCTCTTCCTCCTCCTCCCTCCTCATCCTTCCCCTCCTTCTCCTCCCTCATCCTTCTCCCTCTTCCTCTTCCCTCCTCCTCCCTCCGCCTCCTCCCTCCGCCTCCTCCCTCCGCCTCCTCCCTCCTCCTCCTCTCTCATCCTCCTCCCTCCTCCTCCATCTCCTCCTCCTCCTCCCCCTGCGTTCTTCTCCTCCCTCCCTCTCCCTCCTCCTCCTTCTCCTTCCTCCTCCCTCTTCCTCCTCCCCCTCCCTCTTCCTCCTCCTACCCTCCTCCCTCCTCCTCCCTTCTCCTACCTCCTCCTCCTCTCTCCTCCTCCTAATCCCTCCTACTCTCTCCTATTCCTCCCTACTCCTCCTCCTCCTTCCTCCTCCCTCCTCTTCCCTCCTCCTCCTCCTTCCTCCTCCCTCCTCCTCCCTTCTCCTACCTCCTCCTCCTCTCTCTCCTCCTCCTAATCCCTCCTCCTCCCTCCTATTCCTCCCTACTCCTCCTCCTCCTTCCTCCTCCCTCCTCTTCCCTCCTCCTCCTCTCTCCGCCTATCTCTTCCTCCCTCCTACTCCTCCCTTCTCCACCTCCCTCTTCCTCCTCCCAGCTCCTACTCCTCCTTTTCCTTCTTCTGCTGATGCTGCTGCCGCCGCTCCATTTACCCAAGTTAATTGTTGGGGAAGATGTAAAGATCTTTCAAGTGCTCTTTCTAATGCTTTTTGTAAGTTGGTCTTCGTTTATCTAAGGTTGTTCTAACTGCAACCAATAAATGATTAGACAGACAGGCAGACAGACAGACAGACAGAGAGGGAGGGACGGACAGACAGACAGTCGGGAACGGGAACTTATATGACTACTTATATGAATTAAATGAGATGCTCGCCATCAGGGGCTGGGCGAAGCCGGGCCGGATCAGACAGACAGACAGAAAGACAGACAGTCGGTAACGGGAACGAGAACTTATATGACTACTTATATGAATTAAATGAGATGCTCCCCACCAGGGACTGGGCGAAGCCGGGCCGTGTCAGCTAGTATATATATATATTATATATATATATATATATATATATATATATATATATATATATATATATATATATATATATATATATATATATATATATATATCAACTGCAACAAACAACTGCTGAACAAAACGTCAACAATGAAGCAACCCCAACACCTTGAACAAATTCGACTATATTGTGATAAATGGTGGGTTTTGGGAAGATCTATGATTTGTTCGGTGATATCATACACACACCCAAATATTACAAATGCATGGATAAAAACTCAGTGGAAAAAACAATAGATGATCCCTAAAACTAATCACATATGTCAAGCAAAATAAAAACAACTCCATGTTCAGAAATTGATGAATCAATCTATCTTTTTTTTTTAAATCCATCTCCGAATCTATCCTGTTGATGATGGTAACATTCTCTCAATATTAAATTCGACTAAAGTGTCTGATCAGAATGATCTATTCTCCCACTTTGCACTGGGGAGAACTTCTTCTTCTGTAGCACACACACAGCCCATGATGAGCTGGGTTGTCTAAGTTCCTTCGTAATGCTAACAATCTTGGTTCAGGAATGTCATAGGATTCTCCATATTGATACCAGGTCTTTAGCCTTCTTATACCGGCTTGGTGAAACTGTAGTCAGGGGGGTCCATCCATATAAAGGTTATCACTCTTGGCGGTTTCGAAAAAGTAGATCATCAGAGCATTGTAAGCTGTCTCGGCTATCCCGGTGTTCGTGTTCAGGGACCAAAACATCTCAGCTACCATCTGCAAAGCAATAACGTTTGACGAAGATTCATGCTGATATGTCCAACCTGTAGATTCTGTGACATCCCTGGAACTCTCCAGCCAATAAATATCTCAAGGGTATATAAGGAACAAATAAGCAGCTCTGCCTGAATAGACTTGGTGGCGCTGAGGCTAGGGGTCAGTCAAGGTGATAGGCAATCCTCCCCCCCCCCCCACCCCCACTATCCAGAAGGCAATTTCTTACTTCATTGCAAACTATGAGACGAATGACGACCGTCCAGTAGTTCAAGTTCACAAGGTCCGAACATATTAACAGTCATCCATTAGCAATTCATTATGACCAAGCGTCCTGAATTAAAGGACAACATACACCACCCATCTCTCTCTCTCTCTCTCTCTCTCTCTCTCTCTCTCTCTCTCTCTCTCTCTCTCTCTCTCTCTCTCTCTCTCTCTCTCTCTCTCTCTCTCTTTCTGCCAATAAAAATGCACCAAAAAAAACCGATATACATTTCAAAGAGAACTAAATGTCATCCTAACGAAAATATCAACAAAGATAAAGAAAGATGGGATCAACATTTATTCTCCATTGATGCCCATAATGGTCTGATAAGATAAACTCGTGATGAGACAAAGACAGTAAGATAAGATAAGGTCATCAGGATGAGAACAAGTTGTCCTGCTGTGACAAAATCATCAGGTTGTGACCAAGGCAGTTGAGACGAAGTCATCATATTGAGACAAAGGCATGTTAAGACAATTGCACGTTGAGACAATGGCAAGCTGAGATGACAGCACCATGTTGTGACAAAATCACCTTTATAACATCTCATCATCCCACGTCGGCAATGCAGGACCGGTCTTCATTCCTCGTAGGTCAGACTCGGTTGTCAAGTGTCATTCTCATCTTCCATCATCATTAATTCATTTGCCTTTTCCTACTGGGTTCAGTTCGAACATTTATCCTCCAGCAGTTAAAGTAATAATTATTGAACAACATTCACATGTGAAACAAATACGAGAAAACATAATCATTTCATGAAATAATGCGAGAGCCTTTAAATAGATATGACCTGATCTGGTCGTTGGTGAGATGGGTCTTGACTCGTTTAATGACCCATCGTTTCATCATGCTGTGTCGGGCGGCTTCCAATACTATGTCGTGGTGAAGCTGTATGGTGGCTTTCTGCCTCTTGTGTTATCTTCTGGATAAGTGCTGTGGTTTTTGGGGTTTTTATTGATGGAGACCACTACTCCATCAGGTGTCTTGAGCAGCTGGTTGATGCTGTGTCTTCCCAGCTCGTTTTCCAACAGACTGATTATCTTATCTGTTGATAGCGCCGACAGTTTAGCTTCTCCCACGTTTGTCTGTTTGAGCAGTATTCTGCCGGTGAAGTCCTCAGCTGTTGCTGTTGTTTCCTCCTGTGTGGAGGTCACTGGAAGATTAGGCTGCATCGTCTTGGAGCTGGTTGGAACTTCCCGGATGCTGCTGGCTTGAGTTGTAGTTTCTTCATCAACTGGGACGGTTTCAGCTGGTGTAGGAGCCGGACTGCTGCTCGTAGATATAGGCTCAGCAGTCGTTACGGCCTTCCTCGCCTCTACCTTCTTCTTCCCGGCTGCATATAGCGCATGTCTCTGCGCGGCACTTTTAACGCGAGGCATCCTCTGCGTTATCCGATAAGGTGACTTGATCTCGATAGCGCGTCGAGTCGACTGATGTGTGATGATGACATGGGTGCACACATTTCAGTAACTGGCTGTTTTATAGCCATCTTTCATAACGCATTTGGCAAAGTACTAAACGTAATAAATCACTAAGCCATCAGCAACATTTATCAATGAACAATATTTCTAAAGAAAAGAACATTGCAAATTCACAGGGCATATTCATGAAAGATGTGAACAGACGAATCATATAATATATATTCAGAAGTATATGAATCTGTGCACAAAGCTTTTAAGAGAAAGACTCTTAGCAAACATCTCCCCAGCATGAAACGACTGCCCATGATGTGCGTTGATAGTCAACATTTCTCCAACAAAGGGAAGAAGGTTCAAGATATGCATTCATAGTGAACAGGTTTACTGCATATAGAAAAATGCAGATGATATGCACTGATAGTGAAATATCATTCACAAAGCATATATTAAGTCACTCATAGCAGAGGAAACTGTAAGCATGGCAGAATTATCAGTGGGATAGGCATGTCAGTTTTGCAGAAAGCGAATACTCAGGTTATCTTCTCAATGAAGTGCTGATCTCACAGTTTCACAATTCACACACAGAAACAATTATACCCTTTTCCCTTTTCATCTACAGGCATGATCATAACATGTATAATGAATTGCAGGTCTTACCTTGGCATAGAGAGCACAATTGGGCGATAAAAACCTCCCCTAAAATAAGAAGGCACTTGCTTTTTTAACTTATACATTGCAAGTGAAATGCTATCGCTTTGCAGGGCTCCAGTCGGAACCTGGCTGGAACTAGAGCTATCTCGAGCTAATCAACCAATATAACAATGGATACATACATAGTGATATGCTGAAATCTGTATGTATGGATTAACCCAAGAGAACGATCAGGCAGATGTGGACAAGGTCCTCTGCGATCGCGTGTATATTGAAGAAGAACAGATACACCATCATGACTTGGCGAGAATGGTTCGTCAGCAAGTGACATGAGGATCTGGCCGACACTCAGTACTCCGAGGATAGGCCAAGCGGACACAAAATCAGACTGCCACTAGTTCCATTAGTATTGGGACTCTTTGCTGGTTGGTGAAGATTGGGACGGAACGCGTGTGAGATTGTCCCAAGTGCTGTGATGTTGGTTCTTGACTCAACTCAGTTCAACTAATGAAACCAGGAGGAGTTATATGCGAATAATTTCTTACAAACAATGTGTGATATGGACTATAATACAAACAATGTGTGATATGGACTAAGGTACAAACAATGCATAATATGGACTTTTTCTAAACCATGTCACCAAACAGCTATTCACAATTATAAGAAGAACACGAAAGAAACTAAAGATGTAGATTTGGGGAGAACAATGTGGATCTGTGGAATGTAATGGAAGCAGTTAATACAACACACACTCCGAAGATTAACAGGGAGATCAGATGTGGCACAGAAAGAACTATGCTTGTGTGTTTTATTGATGGCACCCAAGCATTTGGTCAAGTGCGACATACGAAATTATCAAGATTTTAGATAACATTTTATCAGTTATCAGTTATCAGTTGGGGTATCCTCATTGCACTCCGGACATGTCCATAGGTGCTCATATCCTCCCCCCAGCATATGCATCAGCGTCCTGTGGCTAATAGTGCCAGTTCTGTGTTGGTTGACGAGGCGCCTTGTTTTCCCGATGTACCTCTCGCGTCTGGCTGTGCCGATTCTTACTCCCAAGTCTTTCATCCTGGACGGCGATATGGATTCACTGACGTCAAAGTCCTCTGTTCTCGCCATTTCTTTGAGGACGTTAATAACATCGGCACGATCCATGGGCTGGCCATCTACAGGGGGTGCAGAGCCAGCCAGTTTATCAGCTCGTTCATTTCCCTCGACTCCCGCATGTCCCGGGATCGGCACCGCATACGGACACCGTGTTACGGACAACAGACTTCCGCAGCGACTCAGTCCACTGTCTACGTACAGATCCAGCTTCGACCTTCTGAATCATGCTCATTGAATCACTTAGTACACACACGTTGGTATAATGCTGTGATTCCAGCCATATGAAAGCCTGTGTAACTGCCATCACCTCCATCGTCATAGAGTGGGCACCACTGGATTCTTGAACGGTTCGGCCCGCTGAACGGGCTGTAAATGCCCACGCACTTCTCTGCTGCTTTACAACAGATCCATCTGTATAGATGAGCACTTCGGAGCTATCTGAGTGTTCATAGATGAGCGCGTTAATCTCTGCATTGACAGCGGTAGGGTTCTGCTCTCTGCACCGTCTGTCGGGTGTGATAATGCAGGAGAAAGTGCACTTAAAAGCTGGAGGCACCGGCACCCATTCCTTGCCGGGGTTGATACTGGTAAGACTGCAGATCTGTCTGACGACATCTTCCTCCCGACCCATCCATGATTTGCCCCTCTTTAGCCTGTCACCCTTTTCTCTGAATATAGCGTCATGCAGAGGGTGCTGCTCATCTGCACTTATTTTTAAGTATGCACGAGCTCTCCAGATCTTGATCCTGTGTTCCATTGTCGGGAAGTCAAGGAGGTATCTCATTGCTACACAGCTGGTGTCTTTCGTGCAGCCCAAAATGATACGCATAGCTTCGTTTTGTACCTTTTCAAGTCTTCCAATCTGTGTAGGGCTGACAGTGAGGATGGCCAGGGCATACTCGACGCGTGAAAGCACCAGTCCTCGGAACAGAAGTATTAGCAGTCATTGCTCGATATTGGCAGTCGCCATGACTCTCATTGCTGACAAACCTTTTCGAGCTTTCGTTATGACATAATCGACATGATCTCTGAAGGACAGGCTACGATCAAGCCTCACGCCAAGATATGTCATTGACTGGGCTCTACTCAAAATGCTCCCATCCATTCTTACTGCCGGCAGTGTGTGTTCACAATATGGTTGTTTAGGGAGAACCATGTAACCGACGCCTTTGCATGGTTGACAAGGGCGCTGGCATCAGCACACCAAGAGGAAATTCAATCTAGTTCCCCCTGCATATCATTGGCAACCGCCTATCTATCTCGACCCTGTCGATACGCTAGAATTTCGTCAGCAAATGAGAGAGTCCTCCACCTCCCGTTCAACTGTTGTTCAGTGATCGGCACCGCATACACGTTGAATAGTACTGGTGACAGTGGTGAACCCTGCGGCAATCCTGGACATATCGTTATCGGCTCAGAAGACCAACTCCAGCATCTTAAGCACCAACTTCCTTTGGAGCAGAACTGCAGCTATCCATCGTACAAGGTGAGGGTGCACTTTCAGTCTGAGGATGGTTTGCATCAAGTGCTCGAAGGATACTCTAGTTGTATGCGTCCTCTAAGTCTATGCCGGCCGCACATGTCTCTTCTCTGACCTGAAATCCTTCGTAAACATTTTGAGCAAAGACTGCCGCATTCAGCCATGACTCTTTGTTGCGTCTGTATCCTCCAAGTGTGGGCGGGAAGCAGCCGAGCTGTTCCAAGAGATAACATTTTAATTGATGGGAAAGATGTCGGATTAACAATACAAAGAATAATGGAAACAAGAATAATGAGAAATAAAGTGAGCAATTATGAACAGATAAAGCAAGGAGTAAGGCAAGAATGTGTTTTGTTACCGGATCTCTTATCTCTCCTCTCTCTCTCTCTCTCTCTCTCTCTCTCTCTCTCTCTCTCTCTCTCTCTCTCTCTCTCTCTCTCTCTCTCTCTCTCTCTCTCTCTCTCTCTCTATCTATCTCTTATGATACTAAAAGTCTTGACTGTAACAGAATATGACAATATAGAACTAAACTAAAGGTCTGTAAACATCCGGCGGAGAACCAACAAGCATATCTACAAGTACATAACGAGATTTTACAACGACCTTGGACCAGGTGAGGGTGATTCCCAGCGGCAACATGAATACAAGTTACATCATGACGACTAGCAACAATAATAGTAAACAGGTAATACACGCCACACATGGACACCGTTTCCTTTATAACAACAATAATAGTAAACAGGTAATACACGCCACACATGGACACCGTTTCCGTTATAATAACAATAATAGTAAACAGGTAATACACGCCACACATGGACAACGTTTCCGTTATAACAACACCTTGTCGTGATCTACACACTATGGCTAATAAGAAACATTATTATAAATTGTAAAGCACAATTTATGAACAATTAAACTTAACAGGAATTTTAAAATAGTGAAATAATAGAGGACGAAAGCGCGACATGCACTGTGGTAATAATGTACGATAGTTTCGACGTAAATATGCCAAAATATTTAAATAAATGTACTCTCGTAGGTAACGTGATGACGGTGAGAATCAGCAGTTGTTCGAATCGCATCGGTAACTTAAGGGGCATGTGAGCCGGCCGCTCAGAAAGCAATGGCAAACTACTGAGCGTAATCTTGCCAAGAGATCAACATACAGCTGAAAGATGCTGGTGTTGACAGCGATGTCCTGTAAAGGATATCTTCTTCTTCTTCTTCTTCAGCATTCCGAGCTATTGAGGTTCTTTGCTGCAAATACAATCTGTCTCCATT
This sequence comes from Cepaea nemoralis, assembly GCA_014155875.1. NCBI lineage: Eukaryota > Metazoa > Mollusca > Gastropoda > Stylommatophora > Helicidae > Cepaea > Cepaea nemoralis. The sequence continues at coordinate 9,371 of JACEFZ010018914.1, read as the reverse complement.
CGTCTCTCTGGTGGACCTTCTCTTGCAGTCGTTGATTCCAAGTGCTTGTAGGTCTGTATGTATATTATCTCTCCACCGCCTTCTTGGTCTACCTCGGGTCTACGGTCATTTATTTCCTGAGTGTAAGCGAGTTTTGTTTCCCTATTATCTTCCATTCTTTCTATATGCCCCAGCCATTGTAGTCTATTAGCCTTCATGATACCAGTGATTAGCGGGGACTTAAACAAATCATAAATGTCTTTGTTACTTCTTCTTTTCCACTCTCCACTTTGTGTATCCCTAATGGGTCCAAAGATGCGTCTTAAAATTTTGTTCTCAAAGGTTTGTAACAAGGCTTCGTCTCCTTTCGTTGTACTCCAGGTTTCAGAGCCATACAGCACAACTGGTCTGATCAGTGTTTTGTATATTGTGATTTTGGTGTTACGAGATAGCGCCTTTGATTTTAGTAGATGTTGTAGTGCATAGTATATCTTATTTCCAGAGTTGATTCTAGTTTGTATTTCTTCCCTTATGATGTTGGAGCAGTTGAAGATTGTACCCAGGTATTTGTATGTTTCCGTTCTTTTAATGGTCATATTATCTATTTGTATGTGGCCAGAGTTTTTAGCCATTCCGTCTCTTGAAATTACCATATATTCTGTCTTATCTTGGTTGATAACCAGCCCCATCTGTTGGGCTTTTTCCTTTAAGTGAGTCAATATTTCTAATGTCTTTTGTTCACTTTGCCCTATAATATCTATATCATCTGCATAACCAAGCAGCTTGATGTTCCTCCAATATCACATTCCTCCTTTACCTTCCTTACAACTTTCTCTAGAGCCAGATTGAAGAGTAGCGGCGATAGTGCATCACCCTGTTTCAAGCCAGATGTTATTTGGAAGGGGTCTGATTCCTGCCTTTATATGTACTATATTATAAGTATCTTCCATTGCATAGTTTGGTCATGTTAATTAACTTCCTTGGTATTCCAAATTCCTGCATAACATTCCATAGACTATTCCTATGGACACTATCATAAGCCTTTTTAAAATCCACAAAAATGTTACTGTAAAGGATATGCAAAAAAAAAAAAAAAAAATTTTAATAAATGTAGAGCATAATATGGATATTTTCTATAGATATAACATGACAAGATGGGAGGTTTCGGGGGGGGGGGGGGGGGGGGGGGGGGGGGGGGGGAGGGTGGGAGAGAGAGAGAGAGAGAGAGAGTAGAGAGAGAGAGAGAGAGAGCGAGAGAGATGAGAGAGAGAGAGAGAGAGTAAAGTCCCAGGAAACAAGATGCACATTGTTACAGTGTGACATCTGTAACAGAATTTGTTTCCTTTGTGTGATTACATCCCATAGCGGTCATTAACTGATTCAGTGCCGAAGGATAACATATCGCCAAGTGTGACCTCCCATTTGGACAGAATTACGATCTATCGCCATACTAGGGTCATCGTGATATTTGTTTTGTTTAGTGGTAACTTCCGCAGTTTCAATGCTCATTTAACGGAAACATACAGTATATTACTTGTTTGTTTGATTGTATGCTATGTTTGGTTCAAACCTACAGTATACTTGGCACCTAATCAGTCAAATGGTTCTCCGTTCTTGGTCTGATCAAACTGTCCGATAAAATGGTTTTATGGCAGTAACACACACATAATCGATCCCCGTATGGTTAAAAGAGCTGAAATAATTAAAATTAGATTTGTCGGAATAGTATTAAGCCCCTCAAATGTACTCTGAACCGGTTCGTAAAATAAACTTCAGGTCACTGAGTGTGCAAATAATTGTGTATAAGAGGTTGCTAGATTTTTTTTAAAAGTAAAAAATGTTCTTGAACTGAGACCAGTGGCGTCACTGGGGTTGGTATCACCCAGTGCGGTAAACTCTTGGTGTCACCCCTCTAGACTTTCACCATGGTCTTCTTCCGAGTGTTCCTGTACCATATATAATCGCATATAGTAATGTTTGTAAAATAAGTCAAAAAGTTAATAAGGACATAAGAAAGAAAACAAATTGAACAATATAACTTCAATACTTCAGGTAAAACATAAATAAAGAACTTCGACAAACTCGAACAAAGTTAAATTTTTGTTATTTAACATTAAAATTTCTGTTATTTAAAATTAAAAGTTTCCCATCCTGGTCTTCAAAGCTGCAAACCTGTCAATCACATCATCAAAATCAATATCTTTCACCATATCACTTTCAATTGATAATATAGCCAGATCAGAAAGTCTTGACTGTCCCATGGTTGATCGAAAATAGTTCTTTATAAGTTTCAGTTTTGAAAAGCTCCTCTCACATGAAGCCACAGACACACAGATCGTAAGTCAAATAGTTGTAGGCTTAGTGAGAGTATTGGGAGAGATTCAAGGAAATCCCAGTCAACTATGAATTTTAAAATATCAAATATTGACCAGTCTTTGGCTTTGTGGATATCAATATCTGCTGCCTTCAGGTGTCTTCTCAGCCTTGGTATTTCTTTTAAAAGCTCTACTTCGGATAGCTCATCATAGAAAGTGGTCAATATTGGAACTGACACCAGCAACTCTTCTTCAGTTGCTGATAGAAGACTCTTGGCTTGAACAGCCTCAAACATATTTGCTACTTCCTTGATCGATGTTGATCTGATCTGGAGTTCAGAATGAAAACGATCAATACACTCCAGCATCGCCCTATTGTTTTCTTCTTGCATAGTGAGTCCAGCATCTGAAGCATCTCTGAGTTGTTCCCCTGCCATTCTCTTCTTGAACCTTAATCTTCTCTCTACTATTATTCCAAATTGGTCTGCTTTTAAAAGTGCCTATTCAGTTGCATGCTCCACTAAGTGACTGCGCTTCTCCTGCAGAAAAAGTCTTAATGCCTCTAACTTGGTCACTACTTTGTCAAGAGTTATGCCTTTAGTCTGCAGATACTGCTGTGTCAAATTAACTCTCTCAAGTACAGGCAGCCCAAAAGTAAAGGTAGCACAGAAACGTGAAATCACAGACAGCAGGTAAAAGATCTTGTGCTGCACCTCTTGTTTCCACATTTTCACGAGGATCACATAGAGCTTCAATCGCCGCCACACATTCATCAAACTTATCTTTCACCGGTTAACAGCAGCATGATGTGCACTCCAGCGGTTGTTGATAGCCTTTTAATCGACATTGCAGTGTGTTCAATTAAAACATCCCATCGATGGGTGGAAGCAGCAAAGAAGGAATACATTCTCTCAAGAGTCCAAAAAATGTTACACATAAAGCATTTTCAGCAAAAGAGTGTTTGACCACACAAGTTAAGCGTATGGTCCACGCATCCGTTATAAAAATAGCTTTTTTATTCTTTCTTTTTCAGAATGGCTTAAACACCTCCATGAATTCCAGACATTGTGGCAGCATTATCATAACCTTGAGCTCTGCACATCATTATGTCAAGTCCATTCACTTTCAAGATTTTTTTAAATGTCTGAACTGAGGTCATCAGCTTTTTTCCCCTTTAAAGGGAACAATCCTAGAAACACTTCTCTCACTTCAACTTCCCCATTGTGGATTTTCACATATCTGATCACCTCAGACATCTGGTCAGTGTGTGATATGTCAGGTGTGCTGTCGAACATAATTCCAAAATACCTTGCCGCCTTTATATCATTTACAAGAATTTCCTTCACATGATTTGCCAGAACAGTTATAAATTCATTCTGAGTTTCTGGTGAAAGATAAGATACGGATGCTTTTACTGTCACAGATGTAGTTCGCTTTAATCTCATTAGGTGCTCTTTCAACACAGGGTCATATTTAGAAAGCATCTCAACCATCTCAAGAAAGTTTCCTTTATTCAACGAAGATGCATCTTCCTTATGGCCACGAAATGCCAGATTTTGCTTAGCAAGAACAATGTGATATCAAGCAACCTGTGCAAGATATCCCTCCATTTTTTTTATCCCTATCCATTACAGCAAACACTGTCGGCATCAATTGTTTTGTGCAGCTTAAGGCCTGCTGCCAATGTTTTCCATTTTTCAAGGCAACCTAGATGGTCATCCGATATCTCATGATTATGTAATTTTTGGGCTCAGCTTCCACCACTGATGAAATCCAGTAAACAAATTTTGATGTTTGTTCTGTTACATTAACAGCAAAGAGTCTGCAGGAAAAGCAGCTATAATTTCTCACTGACGAGCGAGTAAACCATCCATGACCGCAGTATTTTCTCACCATTTGGCATCGTCTTGTAGAACCATTCTTTTGACAGCTGGCGCACATCTCCTTTAGTCTTTGCACCTTGCCTTGTCACAGTACTGGAATTTTTTTATTTTGGTGTCACCCCCTTGATGGGTCACCCGGTGCGGCCCGCACCCACCGCACCCCCCTAGTGACGCCCCTGACTGAGACCTACTGTGTCTGGATGACGTATTTGCATATAAGACCATTTTGAAGTATGCAAAAGTGTAATGACCTTACGAAGCGACTGTGGACAAGCAGGTCTTGCGAGTCATTTTCTTAAATGGCCCAACGGTAATCTTTCATTGCGACAACAATGTCATCGGCCTGCAATTAGTTTAGTTTATGATTATCCAATTCCACGAGTATAGTAAATACAGTATAGAACCCAGGGCACTGGCCTGACAGTCCGGTTTTCCTGGTTCAAATCTCCCATTGACGAGGAATGTCTCTGTAATCACAAAGCTCCAATTTTACCCAAATATCATAAACTAGCTGATAGAACGTGTTCTAGGCGGTCAAACGGCCAGCTTGACACTGACATGCGCCTTCCTTTGAGCGCTGTTTGTCAATAATATAGGCCTATCCTGGCATCGGCACAATGCTACAGTGGATGCAAGCGTGGCCAATCCTTACCGTTGCCTTTTCTTCCCGAAGTCGACTGGCGAGTCTCAGTAACAAAACGCAGAAAATACATATAGTGTCCTTTCACTGCGGTTCCTTATTTAAAGTACACAAATCAGAATGAATTATTTCGTAAAGGCCCCACTTATTTCTGCAGGAATGTATGTCTTACGACACAGTGTCCCAAATGTGAATATAGCAGTTTATCTACACAAGCCTGGGCAGACCTTATCGCAACTGTACTGAGATAGTTCCTTCTAGGTACTTCTGTTGGATCATCACCATCATTCACAGCTGGTATTTTCTTACAAAGGTAGGGGAATGTGTTTGTATACGTTATGTCATTTGGTGGTTACGTAATGTGTTGTTATTTTCAGTTGAATCAGACATATGTATTTGCTGTAAGACAAGTTGAAATATTTACACAACGTACGTTACCTTGCTAGATGCAAAACAAATCTATATCTATAAAACAGAGTGTATGTGACTGACTTTGTTTGTGGTTATGTTTGTATTGGATGGGTTCGATAACGGTACATCCGATTGAGATGAAATTTTCTACACGTCTTCCTTTCATTCCTGTGCAACCGACTATAATAGTTTCATAGTGTAAAATCTTCTACTTATTTAATAACATTTACTTTTTCATTTTCATTATATAATGTCTATATAGCAGGGGGACTTCACTCTAGAAAAGTTATTTCAAGGGGCATAACTTTTAATACTTTTAACAAAGGCTTTGATAAAGGCGACATGTCAACATGATAAGGATGCTTGAAGATCTACAAATTGATGGGAAAGACAGACTTGTAAAAAAACATATATGGAAACAACAAGCTGCCATAGAGTTGATAATGAAGTAAGCCAATATCAGGCTATTAAGAGAGTGTGAGACAGGGATGTGTAATTTGTCTCCAGACGTCCATTTTCCCTGTACAGTGAAAATATTTTCAGAAATATTGAAAATATGGAAGGAATCAAGCATTGGGGGACGTGCATGCAATAACATTAGATATGCAGATGATACAGTCTTGATTGCAGACAATGAACAGGACCTGCAAAATTTAGTAGATGCGGTTGTTACACACACAGTGAACAACTAAGGGTTAGAATTAAATTGTAAAAAGACACAGATTATGGTCGTCACTAGGAATACCACAGTGTAATATACAAGTAAATGGGAATATTCTTCAACAAGTGAATAGGTACAATTATCTCGGAACAGTAATAACATCTGATGGGAGATGCCTTGAAGAGATTAGAACAAGAATCGCCATGGCAAAAGTAGCCTTTAGCAAGATGAAAAACATACTGACCAATAAAAAGATGTCAATTGAAACGAGAAAAAGAGTGTTGAGATGCTACATAGAACCTGTACTTTTATATGGATGTGAAGCTTGGACAATGAGCAGCAGGCTGAAAAAACATCTGATGGCTGTAGAAATGTGGTTTCTGAGGAAAATGCAAAGAATACCATGGACAGCCAGAAAGACCAATGAACAAGTCCTTCAAGAAACAAATGAAGATCGTAAACTGATTCAGAGACATTAGACGTAGACCGTCACAATTTTTTGGGCATGTTATGAGAAGAAATGATTTGGAGAACTTGGTGACAACTGGTAAGATCGAGGGGAACAGACCAAGGGGAAGACCTAGAAACAAGTATCTGGATGGCTTGGCCTTGTGGCATGGTCGAGACAGAAACACGGAACTGATCCACGACTCTGGTGATCGAGTGAGATGGCAGAACATGACCGCCCACGCTTACCGGCATGGCACATGATGGATGGATGGATAACTTTTAATAACATTTCTATATAATTTATAGTCATATTGTTGGACTTACTTGCACTATTGTTAAACTCTTTGTCTATAGTTATTTTCAGGCATATGAGCTATAATAAGTAATGATATAATCTTTAAGGCATTTTCAAAGTTTGCATACAAATAATACATAATGCATAACATTGTAACCCATCTTTTTCTGCTTAAAGAACTTATCAACTTTCATGTCGGTGGTTAAAAACAGTTTTCATTAAAAATAATGAATGGTGTGTGGAAGGACATTCTTCTAAGTTACTGTGCGCCAGGAGCTAGGCGAAACCACGCCGGGTCAGATAGATAGACAGACAGACAGATAGTCGGGAACGGAAGCTTATGTGACTACTTATATGAATGAATTAAATGACATGCTCCCCACCAGGGACTGGGTGAAGCCGGGCCGGGTCAGACAGACAGACAGATAAACAGACAGTCGGGAACGGGAGAGCTTATATGACTACGTATATGAATTAAATGAGATGCTCCCCACCAGGGACTGGGTGAAGCCGGGCCGGGACAGACAGATAGACAGACAAACAGATAGTCGGGAACGGGAGAGCTTATATGACTACGTATATGAATTAAATTAGATGCTCCCCATCAGGGACTGGGTGAAGCCGGGTCAGACAGACAGACAGACAGACAGATAGTCGGGAACGGGAGAGCTTATATGACTACTTATATGAATTAAATTAGATGCTCCCCACCAGGGACTGGGTGAAGCCGGGCCGGGTCAGCCAGACAGACAGACAGACAAACAAGCAGACAGACAGACTGATAGATAGATAGATCCCCTCCAGGGCCTGGGCGAAGCCGGGCCGGGTCAGCTAGTAACTAATAAAAAGATGTGAATTTCAAGGAGAAAAAAAAAGAGTGTTGAAGTGCTACATACAACGTGTACTTTTGTATGGATGTGTAGCGTGGACAATGAGCAGAAAAGCTGAAAAACATGTAATGGCAGTTGAAACGTGGTTTCTGATAAAAATGAAAAGAGTACCATGGGCAGACGGAAAATCAATGAGCAAGTCATACAAGAGGCAAATGAAACCCGCAAACTGATTAGAGAAATTAGAGGTAGACAGTCACAATTTTTTGAAACGTTATAAGAAGAAACAAACTAGAGAACTTGGTGACAACTGACAAAATTGAGGGGAAAAGATCGAGGGGAAGGCAGGAAAGTAAATATATGGATGGCTTGGCCACGAGGCATGGTCGGAACAAGAACACTGGGATGATCGATGATCAAGGTGATCGTGTGAGATGGCGAAACTATGACCGCCCATGTCCATCGGCATAGCACATGATGATGATGATGATGATGATGATGATGATGATGATGATGATGATGATGATGATGATGATGATGAGGATGTTACCTGGTAAGTCAGTTCCGGTCCCGTTTACACACTTAAGACACATTGGATACGAAGAGCTTGACCCATATTTTCATAGATCAAACGGTACACATGACTGATGTAGTCGGTATCATCCCGGCCCCCCCTTTACTTCTCAAATCATTTCCAGGTACTCATGTTTTGCTGGGTTAGTTCATGTGTACCAATGTCCCAATGCTGGAGGAGCTGCAGTGGCGCAGTGACTCTGCGCTTGTCTGCCGGTCCGCTGGTCATTTGTTCGAATCCTCGTCACAGTGGATTTCTTTCATTGATCTGGATTCCAGGATAAACCCAGCCTAAATTTGCACAGGAAAAGTCGTGGAAAGTACAGACGGTTGACTCAATGTTAACCACATCACCCATCTACTGCAGATTGGCCTTAAAACGTATGCAGCTAGCCCCAGTACCAGAGTGACGAGATGCTACATAGAACCTGTACTTTTGTATGGATGTGAAGCGTGGACAATGAGCAGACAAGCTGAAAAACAGCTGATGTCTGTTGAAATGTGGTTTCTGATGACACTGCAAAGAATACCATGGACAGACTAGAAAAGCAATGAACAAGTCCTTCAAGAAACAAATGAAGATCGTAAACTGATTAGAGAGATTAGACGTAGACAGTCAAAATTTGTTGGGCATGTTATGAAAAGAAAAGAATTGGAGAACTTGGTGACAACTGGCAAGATCGAAGGGAAGTTCAAGGGGAAGACCGAGAAGTAAATACCTGGATATCTTGGCCACATGGCATGGTCGAGACAGAAACGAGGACACGAGCTCTGGTGATCGAGTGAGATGGCAAAACATGACCGCCCACGCTTATCGGCATGGCACATGATGGATGATGGATGGATGGACCAGTACCTAACTGGTCTATAGTTGAGTTAAGCTAAGAACCGACATCACTGCACTCAGGACATTCCCATGCGCGCTCCTTCCCCTCGTTCAACAGCCAGCGAAGAGCACACTAATTATAGTTCCCACCGCTATCTAACTGAAAGTTCTTCTGGTCTTCACTCTCCGTTTGCGACCCTTCCAGCATCCCTGCACAATTACCTCGCAATCTCACTCTTTCACAACCGGTTCCTTCAATCTGTTTTCCACCTTCTCCACATTGCCACAGGACCACGACCAAGCCTCTACCTTGTCCATAGATAAGCTACCACCAAACGACGGTAACATTCACTGCCTAGCCTATCATATTGTTCATACAACTTTTTGGCCAGCGAACGAACAGTGGAACAGTAGTAACTGATTGGCCACTGAACGCACATAAAACCCGACAATGCTGAAATGTTACAGAAGACAGAAATTGCAGATTTGGTCAATTAATTACAAGCGA
>JACEFZ010018913.1:0-20783 GCA_014155875.1 Cepaea nemoralis | reverse complement strand
TAATCGTCACATTCGAGATCGCCTAAGCTTGTTTTTCCGTGCTAATTTCACTATTTGTGTATTCGCAAATATAAAGGAAAACGCCGGCTGCCTGGCTGAGAGCTTAGCAGCTTTCTCCGCTAATCCCGAATACTTTCGTGGTCGACGTGAGCGGACGAGAATTAGAAGTGGTTCGAGTCGCCCCAGTGACTTATGAGAGTATGGAGCCGGTCGCTCAGAAAGTCGTGGCATGCTGATGAGCGTAATCTAGCCTAGGAATCAACACACAGCTGAAAGATGCAGGTGTTGACCGCAATATCCTGAAACAGGATGGAAACGCGGAAAAAAAAAGGAAAACACTCAATGCACTGTGTACACCTCGTAAATTTTTTTTTTTCGCATATCCTTTACAGGACATCGCTGTCAACACCAGCATTTTACCGCTGTCGTTGATTTCTTGACAAGGTTAAGCTCAGTAGTTTGCCATTGCTTTCTGAGCGACCGGCTCACATACTTCGTGGGACGCAGAGATGTTTCCAAGGCACCAGGGCTAGGTTCTATACTGGCCAAGACCTACTAACACGTCCTAGGCAACAGGTCCCTTCGGGGTCCTGGCTAACGTAGTAGGATCACTGATTCTTCCGAAGTCGGAGAGTGTCTGCCTGCACGGCGAGGAACCACCAGTCTGCACACCAATAAGCCAGACATGGGACAACGGACACTCACGCAAACCTCATGTTCTGTATGACATCACACTGATGTTGGACAACAGGATGTCTTCATCCGACATACAGGACTTCACAGCCAGCGAACACAAGCAAGCAACATATCCCGTAAGTTACCAACGCGGCGAGAACCGCTACCGATTCTCGCACAGGTTACGTTACTCACGAGAATATAAGGGATTACGGAGAAAGACGTTAACGTCTAGACTGTATTTGCAAACGTAAAGGAGAACACTTGTAAATACACTTTTTTGTATAGAATACAAGTTTTTTTTTTTTTTAAATTTGAAATAAAAGGGAGGGAGGTGACACTATTGTCGCGCCAGTTAGACGTGTCTCACTGGGGATAGAACTGACTACAATTCCGTACTTTTCAAGTTCTATTAGAGCAGTGGTTCTCAACCCTTTTTGGCTCATGCACCTCTTCATCATATGTTCAGAATGTCATCACCCCTCCTTTCACATTTCCACGCTACAACCCCCCCCCCCCCCCCCCCAAGTGTACATAAAAATGGAAGCTAAATTTAATAACACATACTAGAACACGGCTAAACGTCTACATAAAACATGATTTGCAGGTCTACTTACGTTATAAAACGAATTTCAGAAGAGCGAGAAATACAGAAATGTAAAGTATGGAGGGAAAAACAATATCAAGTCAAGTAATCGGTTCTTAACGTGATCTTGAAATAATCTTATACACTCATACCCCCCTCCCCCCAGTTGAGAACCACTGTATTAGAGCATATATTTATGTTGGTCTGTATTTATGCATGAGGGAGTCTCCGTGGCAAAGCGATCAAGCCTTGTGCCTCATGCTCCGAAAGTTGTGGGTTCAATTCCGACCTACGACTTTCGGTTCACAAGTGCATTTTTCTCTGAGACTCCTGGGGTCATCACTGGAGCTACGGAGTTCATGCTTTGCACGAAGCTTTTGGCAGGCCGCCCTGCGGAACAAGACCGAACCATTTGGGATAAAACCCTGTGCAATGAAGTCGAATCTCTCAACTTTTAAGACTTTTTTTTTACGTTTATACATGAATGTGAAAATAGACTGGCATAGGTGGCAGTCATCTTCACTATCCTCATGCCGCGTTGGCGTAGACGTTCATGTCTCTCCATAGATCTCGATATTTCGTGTTCCGGATCAACTCTTTTGATGATGTTCCTCAATGTCACCGTCTCAGTTCGTCACTTATCTCACCGTCTCTTCTCCCAAATGATCTTTCCAGTCGTCACTGTGTTTTCCAATGACTTTATTCTAATTGTATGACCAAAGAATGCCTACACGCCGCCTTGCATTTGATTTTTCAGCTTTGGTGATCTTACAAGTAGAAACCTAATGATATATTACGACCGAACGAAATACAAAGTACACACTTAAGCAAATTGTTACTGCTTTCCTTGTTTGCTATTGTCGTCAGAATAATAAAATATGGCGAGTTGGGTGATGTATTGGTATTCATGGCCGTAAGCTATTTGGATCTGAAATCATGTAATGTGTCTGTCCACGATATTCTTTGCATTTTTCTCAGAAACTACATTTCCACTGCCATTGTACATTTTTCAGCTTGTCTGCTCATAGTCCATGCTTCCTTTCCATACAAAAGTACAGGTTCTATGTCACACTTCAACAATCTTTTTCTCGGTCCAATTGACATCTTTATATTTTTCCTGACCAGTTATTTTGAATGTCTTGTGTCCACTATAGTGGTTGTATCAAGGAAAGACAACAACCCTCTACCTTTTCTTCCAAGAACCACGCCCTCCATCAATGCTCTTTCTAAACCACTGCAAAATTTAATTTGTCCAAAGTGTTTCAGTTTGCAAAAGATGGTGCCATTTATGAGCCACTTTTCTTAAACAATAGTTTGTTCCATTGTACTTCAAAACAGACATTACAACCCATCGCGGCGACCAGGGATGGAATTATATCTCTCTATAGCACACAGCCTGGGCTGAATTGTAGAGACCATGTGTTGCCATGTGTTTATGAGCCACTTTTATTCAGAGTTCAGACCTCGCAGAATGTCAATATTTTTCTTCTTCTTGTCCACAGTATTCTAAGAATGTTATTTGTTGTAACATTTAAGTTTAAGTATATTAGGAAACAGACTCTGATCATTCATAGCAGTAGGCAGTATTACAGTTCTATCACAGGGATACCTTTTATGCCACAATACAAATTATGCAACCCAAAATAGATTTAATACTGTATACCTTTTATTATATCCAAACAATAAACAGACACAGTATTACACAAAAGACAACATTCATATTTGCATAGCATACTGCAATACACTGGTAGCCATGACATTGGCTAGCACACCTGCCTGCTACTCCAGTTATCATGAGTCCAATCCCTCATCTAGGCAGATTCTGAAAACTGATCTAGGCTCCCAGATCAACCCAGCCAAAGAATAATAAAGATGACAAAAGGCATCCCTGTCTCACCCCTGTTCTTATTTTAAATGCCTCTGTAAGTTTTTCCTCATGGAGAACTCTGTACCTCATGCCTCTACATGTTGCCTTTATACAAAGGATGATTGTCGGTGGGATCCCATGGTGCCTCATCAACTTCCAAAGAGATTCCCTATCAATACTATCAAAGGCCTTTTCTTAGTCCACAAAAACAATGTCCAGTAGTCAGTTTAGTTTGATGGCTAGATACAAATTCTGTCCATATTCCATAGTTGTAGGTTCATGTGGATGATAGACCTGACTATCTTATCTGGTATCATATCATCATCATGTGGTTAGATACAAGCTCTGTCCATATTCCATAGTTGTGGGTTCATGTGGATGTTAGACCTGGCAAATGAAGCCACCTTTTTTAGGGGTGTCTAGCTGGTCATGTGTTGAAGTACACTTGTTCCTGGAACAAGGCACTGTCGTTATTTGGAGGTGAAATGTTTTAATCCCAGTTGCTAACTATAGCTTTCAATTGTTATGTTGTTTAGTGCGTCCTCTAGTCTCTAATTCTTACCCCTATGAGGGCCAAACAATACGTGTGTATTTATTTATGAACTGCCTTAAGGAGACTGTTTCCCTTAGTTGGTCAGCATGACCACATAGATAAGAGCTCTCGCTCTTAAATATCCGGTGTGCTGATGCCAAGGTAGTGGGTTCAATCCCTACACTGGTCAGTTGGACTAAAATCATGACTTCTCATCCTTGACTTGGGGGATGTAAACTACAAGTACCTCAGAAGTCTGATGGCGAGGGACACCGGTAATAGGGAAAGTTAATCCATATGCACAAATCAGCCCAGTGTACAAAATGTAGTAGCATGAGTATGAACTATACCCAAAGCCTTAGCTGTTGTCAATGGCATCACTTCATCTCTTCAGAAAGATCCTGCTGAATATGTTCTCAGGAGCTAACAATAACTGTCATCTACTGCCTGTAGCACTTTACTGTGTTGGACAGGACAGTCTTGAGCCTGAGGGAATTAGGCCACCTGTTTAGTACAGCCACTGCAAACTGAGCAAGTTAAGGTTTTTTGTGTGTGTGCCCCCGACAGAGAAAAACTCCATCACCTTACTGAGGATTCTAACCTGGGTCTTCCAAATGGAAGCCCAGTAATCTAGCTACTCGGCTACATGCTCCTCAACAGTAACATTATTCCTCTATAATGTTCACATGCCTGCAGGTCACTAGATGTTCCTCAACAGTAACATTATTCCTCTATAATGTTCACATGCCTGCAGGTCACTAGATGTTCCTCAACAGTAACATTATATTATTCCTCTATAATGTTCACATATCTGCTTCTTTGGCAGCTTCACTAGATATCCTTCTTTCCAGTGTACCTAGCTGGCTGTACAGAAGACAAAAGGACCAATGGACAAAGTCCAACATAATAAAAGGACCAAAATTAATGGCTTCTGCACAGTGTTTCTAATAAGTTAATTAAAGGGTTAACTGTGTAAAAGCTATGCCACCATTTATACAGGGTGTTTGTAAAGTCTCACTACACTTTGTATGTAAAACAGCTGTTTATTAGAGAGTATGCTTTCCATATTGCAAACGGAAAACATACTCTCCAACAAACAGTTGTTCTACATACAAAGTGTAGCGAGACTTTACAAACACCCTGTATAATTATAGATAGGTGTATCCAGACACCAGATGATGTTAGCTAGAGAGTTATTTTGTACAGATGGTATCCAAAAGCAGAAATATATCAAATTTATTATGAGGGCATGATAATATTATGTCAGCTAGTGTAAATTATAGCAAGTGTGTTAGTGTACTTAGTGTACTCATAGGAGTTTATGCTGGAAGAGGATCTGGCACCTGGGCATGTTGCCTAAGTGAGGGAAACAATGATCACCTACTCCTCCATGCACCGAAGCTTACAAAATGTGATGTTCTATATATCACAGCCTCATTGCTGATTCATGCGCCGGGGATAGTTTTGAGTTCTACTTAGTGTACTTTATCAATATTCTTGCCATGAACATCTGTACAACATAAACATTCAAGCTCAATATCTTGTTGGTTATTTGGTCAAGTATGTATCTGTATGCAGATCCTCTTTCCTCTGTATCTGTATATCTATCATCTGTATTCAAATGAGTGCCTCTTTCATCCTGTAACACCCTCTGATGGAATATGCCATCTTGTCAAACCCATCATGGCTTAGTTTTATGACTGCCAAAAAACTGAAATAAAACAAACAAATGAAGACAATTTGAGTGGCAACAAATAGCAATGTTCACATACAATACTTCTATTACACGGGAGCCCGGCGGGTTCCCTCGTGCAGGCCTGCTTCATTTTATGATCTGATCTATATTTTTATAAAACAAGAAAAAAAGGAATGATATATAATCAACCCAAACATGGATTGTACAAAAGAATGCTCAAGCAATGGTGACAAATGAAAAATGTGGAGGTCCCATGCGCAAGTTATGAAACCTCCAGCAGTTGGGAGTAAAAGAGAGTAGGTCAAGCAGATGTGTGCCCTGGCTAAAAGTCAACATTAGAAATCAGCATGTAGGTCAGCATGTCCCAATGGATAAGCGCTCTCAATCTTAAACTTCCGGTGTGCTGATGGTGAGGTAGTAAGTTCAACCCCTACACTGGTGAGTTGGACTAAAACGTTGACTTCTCGTCCTTGATTTGGGGACAGGGGTGTCAGTTCAAAGGTGGCGGAGGACACTGGTAATAGGGAAAGCTGGCCCACACGCAACAATCAGTCCAGTGTGGACTATACTTGAGTTCACAGCAAGCCAAAGTATACAATAACAAGAAAGAAATCAGCAGCAGGAAATTTGGAAGCAGATCACTCCGTGCTGATTTTGATGGTATGAGAGTTAGCCGTTCAGAAAGCAATGGCAAACTACTGAACATAAATATTTCCTAGTAAATAACGAAAGTCAATAAATGACGTGCAAAGTCCAATAAAATGATATACAACTAACTTGTCTAATCCATGAAAAGAATATTTGTTGCATGCATTCTGATAGACACACACATCTCTATTCTTGCGGCTGCCTCAGACTTCCTGTCCTGTGCTGAGATTACCCGTCCGTGGCCTATGGCAGGAAGCTGGAGCACTTATTGAGATGTGTATGTGCTCCTTACCAAAGAGATATCTACAGTGATCCTTTACCCAAAACAAAACAATGCTACTAACGTCATGCTAGCAGAGCTGGAATAGGACAATGACAGTAAGAAAGAAACAACCAGAAAACAAGTCTTCTTCTTATTCTTCTATTTGTTCACTCAGTCTATATTCGTTTCTCGCATGAACTGCACTGTTTTGTTCAGATCTTGCAGGCTTCCATAGTTTGCATTTAGGAACATTTTGGGCTGAATGTGGTTCCAGTGTTGAAGTATATGTTCTGCAGTTTGAAGTGCTTGCCAACATGTACACATCACTGTAGAACCTATCAGTAACCTTGTACACATGTAGCTACTGAGTCTCTAATGGGAAAAGCAAATGGGCACAAGGCGGCTAATGAATTGTGTCAAATGACAGCGCAATATAGAGCTCGGCACAGACAGCACTGGCAGTTAGATATAGTAGAAACACTGCAGGCAACAAGCCACCATGAGTACAGGATTAGTAGAATAGACACAGAATAGCCATTTACCTGAAGGCTATCAAATGGCAAAAGTACTACAGAAACAGAGGAGAACAGAAGGAAGAAGAACGTTTAGTTACATGGACACATGAAGTGGCATGGAAAGTAAAAGTGATCTGGGTGTTATTGACTACATCAGTTATTGAGTGCCAAATGGTCTATATAAATACGGCTAGCACCAAACACCTTATACACCTCAAAGCATGAAACAGGGTCGTATTCACTCTCCCTTGCCTGCTCCTACTTCACTCACACTCACTCATATATTTTTTCCACAGTAATGGAATAGATGCCAGCACTGTGACGAAGGGGTAACAAATGAGATTTGCAATCCTGCGTTTAAAATCAGCTGCAGGCGATTTATAGCCAGACCGCCTTGGTTTATTTTTAACAATGGTATGAGCATCAGACATTCAGAAAGTATTATTAAACTACTGAATGTAAACTTGTCTTGAAAAATCACAAATAGCCAAAGAATTACGGGGTTGATTGCGACAATCTGTACAAATGACAACGTGAAATGTCTTTTGTATTTTGCATATGAATATATTCTGAAAAAGTAAAGAACAAATATATAATTTGTCGATGTAGTCACCACTGCATTCAATGCAAGTCCTTCAGAGCTGATAAAGTGCTTGGATTCCTGTAGAAAAATAGACTCTGAGGTCACTACTCGATGTGCCTGACCTGGCTGTCACAGAAGTAAGTCCGTTTTGAAACTTCCTCCTCCACTCATACACTTGATGGACTGACAGGCAAGCATCGCCATACTGGACCTTTATTCGCCGATGAATTCATATAGGTTTCTGCCATTGACTGATGAAAAAATGGATAGCAGAACTCTGCTCCTCTTTGGTGCATGTCAAAAGTGGGACGGCTATCTTTAAACTGTCCTTAAGGCGTCACTGTGCTCATCTGCACTATGATGTCACGTGCTAAACCTTCTTGGCATCCTTAACAGCAATGTTGACAGGTTACAAGACAATGACACGGTTATTGTAATTTCTATCACACTTTTAAGGTTTTCATGTGAAGCCCCTCGTAGTTTCTAACATGTTTTAAATGTTTTCATGTGAATCCCCCACGTAATTTCTATCACATATTTAAGGTGTTCATGTGAATCCCTCTCATAGTTTTTCTAAACAATGATGAAGAAACATGATCACATTCTAACCTTTGGTAAAGCTTTCATAACAGAGGCAAAGTGTTCCGCAGACTGCAGGTGCTGACTAATCCACTGCGGCAGCATTGACGATACGCTTGACCTCAAGTAACGCTGATCCAGCAAGAGTATGGATGCATAATCGTCTTTGTGGCGAATGGCTCTCCCTTTGGGTGTTAACAACAGCAACAAAGTTAGCATTAGGATTTTGGCCAGGTTTCACACAATAGACCTGGGCATCTCTCACAGATAAAAATATATTTGGCTCTGGTAAAGGTCTTCAAAATAATTAGGTCTATACATTCATATGGGAAAGTGGGGATCAGCATGGTTGAATGGATAAGAGCATTCGGTCTTAAGCATCCGGTGTGCTGATGCCGAGGTGGTGCCTTCATCTCCTACACGGGTCAGTTGGACTAAAATGTTGACTTCTCGTCCTTGATTTGGGGACGTAAATTACAAGTACCTCAGAAGTCAGAGTGGGTTCACATAATGGTGAGGGACACTGGTAATAGGGAATGTTGATCCACACGCAAAAATCAGTCCAATGCACTAGAAGTATATGCACGTGTATGGACAATACTTGAGTTCAAAGCAAGTGGACAAAAAAAAACACAACAACAATAAAAATAGCAACAAAAATATCATAGGGGAAGTCAAAGATGATGAAAATAAATCTAGGGAATGGGGAAGTAAAAGATGATGAAAATAAATCTAGGAAATGGGGAAGTCAAAGATGATGAAAACAAATCTAGGGAATGGGGAAGTCAAAGATGATGAAAATAAATCTAGGGAATGGGGAAGTTAAAGACAATGAAAATAAAACTAGGGAATGGGGAAGTCAAAGGGGATGAAAATAAATCTAGGGAATGGGGAAGTTAAAGACGATGAAAATAAATCTAGGGAATGGGGAAGTCGTGGCTGAGAGGTCACAATGCCTGCCCCAGGCTTAGAAGGTACAAGGTTAGAACTCAGCATTGGGCTGGCAATTTTTACCTGAGGATTCAATGATCAAGCCACCAACCAGGAAGTAGGGCTTAAAAGGCAAGAGAGTCGACTTTACTGTGCCGGGTTTTACCCCTCATGGCTGTCTCTTTCCGCAAGGCGGCCTGCCAAAAGCGTTGCACAAAGCACGAACTCTGTAGCTCCAGTGACGACCCCCAGGTAGAAGTGGCTATACTTTTGTAACCTTGACAACACTGACATATGTTCACATGTACTGATTCATACTTTGCCAGCCCTGGGCTAGCCTTGTCTTCCTTTTTCCCATACGATGAGGCACTCATTGGGGCACATTTCCCTCTTCCTCATTATGCCCCAATTAAAAGACGAGTATGTGAATGCTTTCAATTTTACAAACTTTGTCATAAGATGGGAATACACATTCTTTCAGTTTGTCAAAACATGATACAAGATGGGGATAAACATTCTTTCAGTTTGTCAAAACATGATACAAGATAGGTATACACATTTTTTTCAGTTTGCCAAACCCTGCTACAAAATGGGAATACAAATTCTTTCAGTTTGTCAAACCCTGCTTTCCCATCTGGCAAACCTTGTCAGAAGTTGGGAATTACAAATTATATCTTTATGTCAAAACATGTTAAGACAGTAATACACATTGTATCAGTTTGTAAAACATGTCACATGGTGGTAATATAAATTCTTTCAGTTTGGCCAACCCTGTACACTCACACACAGATGTATACATGAATGCAAACGCATATATCAGATTCACTAACCTATAGACTGGTTGACGGCTTTCATGCACAAGTTTTCATAGTGGACCTGCCCAGCTTGTTTCCCATCCTGGCCTGGGGGCTGTAAAATGACATTTTTGAGAGTTAAAATTTATACAAAACGCTACTGAAATCACAAAAACTACACTTCCATGAAGTATTGTCAGAGAAAAATAACACATTACAACACAGTTCCTCATTACCAAACGATGCTTATTTCACATGTTCACAAAGATACGCAACACATCAAAACAAGTATTCTCATTACCAAATAATGTATCCATCATATATTATTGAAATAAAGTGATGCATCACAAGTAATCTCATTACCAAATAATTGATCTATTATGTATTGATAAAGAAAAGATTCACATCACAAGTTTTCTAATTTCCAAATAGCAATTGTATCATATATTGTCAAAGAAAAGCAACAAGTATTCTCATTACCAAATAATAATTTTATCATGTACTAGCTGACCCGGCCCGGCTTCGCCCAGTCCTTGGTGGGGAGCATCTCATTTAATTCATATAAGTAGTCATATAAGTTCCCGTTCCCGTTACCGACTGTCTGTCTGTCTGTCTGACCCGGCCCGACATTGCCCAGCTCCTGGTGTGGAGCATCTAATTTAATTCATATAAGTAGTCATATAAGCTCACGTTCCCGTTCCCGACTATCTATCTGTCTGTCTGTCTGTCTGTCAGTCTGTCTATCTGTCTGATCCGGCCCGGCTTCGCCCAGCCCCTGATGGGGAGCATCTCATTTAATTCATATGAGTAGTCATATAAGTTCCCGTTCCCGACTGACTGTCTGTCTGTCTGTCTGTCTGTCTAATCATTTATTGGTTGCAGTTAGAACAACCTTAGATAAACGAAGACCAACTTGGTAATATATTAACTTGGGTAAATGGAGCAGCGGCAGCAGCAGCAGAAGAAGAAGAAAAAGGAGGAGTAGGAGCTGGGAGGAGGAAGAGGGAGGAGGAGGGAGGAGGAGGAGAAAGAGAGAAGAGGAGGATGGAGGAGGGAGAGGGAGGAGGGGGAGGAGAAGAGGAAGAGGGTAGGAGGTGGAGGAGGGGAGAGGAGGAGGAGGAGGAATATAACGCATATGCCTGTAGATTTAATAATGGCTGAGGTTGTTCCATGTCTTCTTAGAGTTGGCGACAGTGTAAAGAAATATAAAATCTTCAAACTTTCATACTAAAAAAGTATGACAGTGGGCTGCGCTGGAATGAAAGGAAGACGTGTAAAAAATTTCATCTCAATGGGATGGGCCGTTCGCGAGCGCATTAGGGACATATAGACAGACATACAGACGGACGGAGATCGCCTTTTATATATAAGATATACCCATCCATGTTGGGTTTTCCTCTTGTCCGCTTACTCGTTAGGCCTCCCTCCATATACATCTTTTCCAGACTCTACACGCCCAAAGTATTTCATTTCCCTCACTTTCGTTTGTCTTAATAACCACATTTCTTTGACAATGAATCCCTGTTGAACGGTTCAGTGTGTTCTCTATTTCGCCCATGCAGGAGGAGGAGAGGGAGGAGGAGGGAGGAGGAGGAGAGAGTAGGAGGAGGCGGAGGGAGAAGGAAGAGGGAGGAGGAAGAGGGAGAAGGAGGAGGGAGAAGGAGGAGAAGGAGGGGGAGGAGGAGGAGGGAAGAGGAGGAGGAGGGAGGAGGAGGAATGTGAAGGGAGGAGGAGGGAGGAGGTAGAGGGAGGAGGAGGAGGAGGGAGGCGGAGAGAGGAGGAGGAAGAGGGAGGAGGAGGAATGTGAAGGGAGGAGGGGGGAGGAGGTAGAGGGAGGAGGAGGGATTAGGAGGAGGAGGGAGGAGTAGAGTGGAGGAGGAGGCGAGGAGGAGGGAGGAGGAAGAGGGAGGAGGAGGGAGAAGGAGGGAGGAGGAGAAGGGAGCAGGAGGAGGATAGGGAGGAGGAGGGAGAGGGAGGAGGAGGGAGGAGGAGGAGAGAGTAGGAGGAGGGAGGAGGCGGAGGGAGAAGGAAGAGGGAGGAGGCGGAGGGAGAAGGAGGAGGGAGGAGGAGAAGGAAGAGGGAGGAGGAAGAGGGAGAAGGAGGAGGGAGAAGGAGGGGGAGGAGGAGGAGGGAAGAGGAGGAGGGGAGGAGGAGGAGGGAGGAGGAGGAATGTGAAGGGAGGAGGAGGGAGGAGGTAGAGGGAAGAGGAGGAAGAGGGAGGCGGAGAGAGGAGGAGGGAGGAGGAGGAAGAGGGAGGAGGAGGAATGTGAAGGGAGGAGGGGGAGGAGGTAGAGGGAGGAGGAGGAGGTAGAGGGAGGAGGATGGAGGAGGAGGAGGGAGGAGGAGAGGGAGGAGGAGGAAGGAGGAGGGGGAGGAGGGAGGAAGAAGGAGGAGGAGGGAGGAGGAGTGATGAGGAGGAGGGAGGAGGAGGAGGGAGGAGGAGGAGGAAGAGGGAGGAGGAGGAATGTGAAGGGAGGAGGAGGGAGGAGGTAGAATGAGGAGGAGGGAGGAGGAGGAGTGAGGAGGAGGAGAGGGAGGAGGAGGAAGGAGGAGGAGGAGGGAGGAAGAAGGAGGAGGAGGGATGAGGAGGAGGAGGGAGGAGGAGGAAGAGGGAGGAGGAGGTAGAGGGAGGAGGAGGAGGGAGGAGGAGAAGGGAGGAGGAGGGAGGAGGAGGAGGGAGGGGGAGGAATGTGAAGGGAGGAGGAGGGAGGAGGTAGAGGGAGGAGGAGGGAGGAGGAGGAGTGAGGAGGAGGAGGAGAGGGAGGAGGAGGAAGGAGGAGGGAGGAGGAGGAGGGAGAAGAAGGAAGGAGGAGGAGGAGGGAGGGAGAGGAAGGAGGGAGAATGAGGAGGGGAGGAAGGAAAGAGAGGTGGAAGGGGAGGAGGAGGGAGGAGGAAAGAGGTAGGGGGAGGAGGAAAGAGGTAGGGGGAGGAGGAGGTAGAGGGAGGAGGAGGAGGAAGGAAAGGGAGGAGGAAGAGGAGGAGAAGGGAGGAGGAGGGTGGAGGGAGGAGAAGGGAGGAGGTAGGAGGAGGAAGAGGGAAGAGGGAGAAGAAGGGAGAAGGAGGAGGGAGGATGATGATAATAATAATAATAATAATAATAAGTCTTTATTTTCAAAGGGTTAAGAATTGGGCACGCAGGCCCGTCTGACATTCTGCCCTTCTTCTCTATTTCCTCTCATACATTCTTTCATTCAACATCACTTATGAAGCAACTTTTGACAACAAAAGAACATTAAAACGCATGAAAAATAATCAATAACAAATGACTCACTGAGGCAGTGTTTAACATGGGCATTATAAATACCTAAGGAGGGTGTAACGTGCCATACATAAGGGAATGTTTTTTGGCTAGTTGTCGTTTGAGATAAGTTACCATTATTGTCTTTTTTGTGTTATTTGTTATGGGGGCATGTAGTCTGTACTAAGGTAGTGTTCAAACAGGTTGCGAATGTATGTATCATGATTGGTGGTGTCTTTGATTTCTTGTGGAAGATTGTTCCACAACTGAGCGGCAGAGTATGCTAAGCTTGTTTTATATAAGTCTATCCTAGGTTTAGGGACATGAAGTATATTTAGTCGTTCGCTATGTCTAGCGTTATATTTAAACAATGGCCAAAGGTAGCTTGGAGCATTTTGAAATAGGATTTTGTGAATTAGTTTGGTCTTATTAAAAAGCAGGCGCTTGTGGAGTGGCAGTAACCGGAGACGTTTATATAGGTTAGCATTGTCGGTAAGCTTTTCACCATTAATTAAACGCACTGCCCTTTTCTGGAGTGAATATAGGCGTTTTGTTATTGATTTGGAGCATCCATCCCAGACTGTGGAGCAGTAATCAATATGTGTTTGTATATGAGAAGTATAGAATATCTTTCTTGTGTTTTCGTCAAGGAAATTTTTAATTTTGGCAAGTTGGTATACTTTTTTGGCTATTTGTTTAACTAGAGCATGAACATGTGAGTTAAAAGTTAGATTTTGATCTATGATAACACCCAGTGTCTTGTGCTCGGTGACACTTTCTACAGGCGTGCTGCCAATGTGCAGCTGAAGAGTTCTCTGCGAGTTTAGAGTGTGAAGTCTTTGCCTGGTTCCTATTAACATAGACTTTGTTTTAGTAATGTTAATTTGCATGCGGTTTGCATGACTCCAGTTAACTACACTATTATTTCCTGTTGCAAGGATAATTCTAGCACATTACGATCAACAGCGTTTGTATATACTGTGCAGTCATCAGCAAATAGATCGCAGGACGACGACAGATTTAATGGAAGATCATTTATATAAATGGCAAATAATAGAGGGCCAAGAATAGACCCCTGAGGTACTCCAATATTAATGGTAATGGCTTGAGATAAAACTTTATTGTGTGATACTACTTGCTTTCTGTCTAATAAGAATGATTTTATTAATGTCACTATATTAAAACTTACTTTCATTGTTTCTAGTTTTTTAATTAGAATAGTATGATCTATCATATCGAATGCTTTCCTAAAGTCTATAAACACCGCTCCACATAGAGTATTGTTGTTAATATTTTGATGCCAGTTTTCTATCATGTTTGTTAGTGCCGTATGGCAAGAATATTTTGGCCGAAATCCTGACTGGCTGTCAACTATCAGTTTATGGCGAACTAAGTGATCTAGTGTTGTTTTGTGGATGTGCTTTTCTAGCGGTTTGGATAATGAGGATAATATGGAAATTGGTCTATAATTACTCATGAGACGATCGTCTAGAGGACCAGCTTTTAAATGAGGATACACTTTAGCGATTTTAAAGGCTGATGGGAAGTGACCTCTGGTTAGACATTGATTATATATAAAAGTTAGTGACTCGCAGATCGCCGGTGCAGCATGGCGAAGGATCCGACTACTAATTCCATCTAGTCCTGATGAGTTATTGTTTTTTAGATTACGGAGATGAGTAAATACTTCAGTTGTCGTCATTAGCGGTATGTTGGAGGAAATGTGTCCATAGCATTTGTTCTCACAGAATGATGATAATAAAGATATGTCATGAGGCGCATCTGGTATTGCAGCCTTCAGTTGGTTTATGTCGGACTGAAAGTATCTACTGAATTGATCACATGTAACCTGATTTGATGGTAATGATTGTGATGATTTGTGTTTGTTTGTCAAGGTATTAATTGCTTTCCATATATCTTTAGTGTTGGTTTTATCTATTACTATGTTCTTAAAATAGTTTTTCTTTTCCTTCCGAATAACATATTGAACTTTGTTTCTCAGACTACGGTACATAGTTAGATCTCTATTTTTGTGAGCCCTGTCGCGATCTCTCATAAGTTCAACTACCTCCTGTGTGATCCACGGGGGCTTTGTGTGATGTTTAACACGAACTTCCTTAAATGGAACATGTTTATCAAATATACTTAGAAAGGTCTTTAGCCAGTGGTCCAGAGCATCGTCTGGGTCAGGAAGCTGGTAAACATAATCTAGAGATGAGTTGACCAAATCTTGTAAGAAGACGTCTCGATTGAAATTTTTGTAATTTCTATATTTTATGCTTATATGTTTGTGTTTGGGAGTTTTGGTGCCCCTTTTCGACCACGTGCAACATACTGGATAGTGATCGCTCATTGCATTGATAGGTACACTACATTCTGTGATGTTATCAGCACACGTAGTATAAATATGATCTATAAGTGTTGCAGATGATTTAGTGATTCTAGTGGCTTGTTTGACTAACTGTTGGAAATTATATGACTCTATTATGTTTTCCCATGTTTTGTTTGATTTGTTAGCGTCTATGTTGAAGTCACCTAGCAATATTATTTCCCTAGCATTACTAAAGACTACATCCATCATAGTGGTGAATTTTTCATACCAGATATTTCCTGCACTGGGGTTTCGATAAAGATAGCCAACTACTAGCGGTATGCAATTTTGAAGTTTAACCTCTATCCATACACACTCAATCTCACAGGTTTCAAAGTCTAGCCTGCGGTGGGCGTTAAGCGAGTTGGAAATATAAACTGCAATACCCGTCTCTTGTTTCTGATAGGGATCTCTTCTAATGGTTTTAAAACCTCTGATAGCGATGTCATCATCTGAGATGTTGCCATTTAATCGACTTTCGCTAACGCCAAACATGTGAAAATTTTGATTAAGTATAAGTGATAGTTCGGGCAGCTTCCCTAATAGATGGCATATGTTTACATGCCCGATTCTGAGCCCATTATTCCTGAGCCAGTGTTCGTACTTATTAGACATTTCAACAATGCGTAATCACAAGTTTAAAAGCAAAACACACACACACAAAGTGAATACAACTTACGTCCCTTATTACAAAACACACTCTAAAGTACAGAGAAACAGTAATATCTCTGTAAATATATAAAAATACGTACACAGATCCGTAAGGAAGAGCAGTGAAGACCCCCTCACTCACCGTGAAAACACAATTAGAATTATTATAAAAGCTATACAGCTAAGTACTATCAATTAATATAAAGTCAAAACCAGTCAATGTTTGTAATAACTTATAACCTAATACGTTACTAGATCAAGTTATAACCAAATATGCAGATAAACGTTTAAGGAGAGGCTCTTTCTTGTACCGAGATCCGGTGTAGCTTTGTCCTAAGTTGCTAGTAAATACCAGGTTGTGTTGGTTGTTGGTATAGCGACATTATAAGTGCTTGACGAAGTGTAGCTGGGCTATACCGTGTGAGGTGCAACCATTCTGGATTACAATTAAATGGGTACTGATGATGTCTCATGGGTATGTAATGACTACCAACTAGAGCCTCTGGTTGGTGGCTAACAGGAGGTTGTGCTGGCACGTCGTTGTTGCTGAGAGTCGGATCCTTTCTGGGGAGAATAGGAATCATATCTTCGTAATTATTACCCTCCTGTGTGAAAGACGACGTATTTAACGGACTTGGTGTTGTGGTAGTGTCCCGTCTGGCTTGGATTTCAGGTGCAGTGGTTATGAGTGGTCTGCACACTTCTGTCCTATTTGTACTTGATGTGACGGGAGTATGTCGTCTGGCTTGAGTTTCAGGAGTAGCTAAAAGTGTCCGGCGCGATCCCGAGATGTGTATAAGAGACAGGTATGTCCGTTCTGGATATTTTAAATTCTTGGCGAGAAAACTGGTGCCCAATGTAGATAAATGTATTTGATCCTTGTAAAGACTCTTTTTTGGTGCACCAGCCTGTGAAGTGAATGATGCTGTATTGTTGATGAATTGTATCTTGTTTTGAGAACAGAACTTCTGCAACATGTTGTTATTTATGTCAGCTAGACGGCGCTGGTGTCCATAACTCGGTGATATGATGGAGGAGAAGAAAATGGATGAGTTAGGAAAAGTGTGACGTAATCCGTTCAAGAGTGCCAGCAGTTGAGACCCTGTGATTTGTTGGTTGTTCATGGTGTCGGTGATGCCAATATGTACGCTTGCCCTTCTGACACTATGATTAACAGCCAACCTGCTAATCTTGTCTGTTAGCCGGTCTACACCAGCCCCAGGCAGTGGGATTATTGAAACAATGTCTTTGTCTGATGTGGCCATCCTGTCGCTGTATAAACCTTTCATTAAGGAATCGCCTAGTATAATATGTGTACAGTCAGGTCGTGCTGTCTGTACATGTTGGTTTCAGCACGTCTCGACCGTTGTTTCATCCATTTCCGATTATCAGCAGTCTTTATGTCTCCATGTGGTTCTCCCGATGTATCTTGTTGGCTTGTCTTGCCCGTTTGCAGCATGTTAAAGCACTGTAAGTTTTCTGGTGACTTTTCTTGAAGTACTTCAAACCTATTGCTTATTTTGACGTCAATGGGGTAGACTGCTTGTTGTTTTTTATCTTCGTCTGCACATTGAGGTGTTTGTTGTTTTTTATCTTCCTCTGCGCGTTGAGTTGTTTTCATAGTGATTATCTGTTCTGGGTGGGATTGAGCTTCCCCAAGATTTCCCAAGGATGAAGCGGTTGCTTGAGAATTACATGCTTCTTCGGTTTGGTTTGTAGAGGACGCATTCTGTAAGATTTGAACTGTATTTCTCAGCAGCAATTTTCGTCTCGCAGGAGTGCGACTTCTGTCTTGAGAGCATTGTAATCACTGCTTATCTTGTTGTTTGCTTCAATGTTGGTTGAAACAGTGACAATGAGCGCCTTTAGTGATTGTTCTAGTTCCTCAATGCGCTGTTTACAGTCGCACGAATGTCCATTGATAGTTAAGATGCTATTGTTATCTGAGGCAGGTACTTCTTCAACAATATCAACATTGGGTTCTATGTTGTTTTGGATACGCTCCATTGGGTATTCAATAGCCAAGAGCGCTGGTGGGTTGGCAGGCCTCGTGTTGATGTTGTCATGTACACTCATCGTATGAGTAGATTCGGTGAATGTCTGTGTCGAGTTTTCAAGTTCAACAAAATCTACTTTTAGCCAGGAATTAATGTTTTCATTACTGCCCTGTGTCATGAGTTTATTTTTACTGCGGTACAAATGTATCGTAATCACTGGCGTCGTAATCAGATCCTCAACGTGGGCCCCGTGCTTATCTTGCCTGTGTTCAATTAGTTCAAGCCTGTAGTAGTTGAGTAGGCAAGTTCGGAATGCCTCATAATTGAGTGTGTTGTTGAAGGAAATAGTAACACACTGTCCTGAGTTGGTGTTTGACGACTAGGCCGTTGGGATTTATGCACTTGGATAGCTTATTCTTCACGGCAAGTTTTATTGACAGCCGATCGTAAACCTGAGCGAGTCCTTTCACCATTCACTTCCAATACGGAGCACTCTCCTTCCCCTGACATTATTGCATAATATTACGACTAACTAAACTTGAAGAACGCAGCAATCGCATTGTTATCTAGCCACGCCGCGGGCAATTTGAGGTCCCGTGGTTGTATCTGACACGCCTCGTGCACTTGATTGGTTGAAATTTAATAGTGTTCAACTATCACTCGAAATGAATATTAGATATAACCCACATTTTTGCGATAATAAACACTTGAATTAATCTAAAAACTATTTCACCACATCCTCAGAATCACAACGAGCACATTGATATAAAAATCCATGATAGGTGATTCAGCTTGCAGTAATAATAATCCGAGAAGTAAGAGATACAAAAACACGTCTTCACTCTAAGACAGGAGGAGGAGGAGAAGGAGGCAGGAGGAGGAGGAGGGAGGCAGGAGGAGGAGGGATGAGGAGGGAGAGGGAGGAGGAGGGAAGATGAGGGAGGAGGGGGGAGGAGGCGGAGGGAGTAGGAGGGAGGAGGATGGAGGAGAAGGGGAGAGGAAGAGGGAGAAGGAAGAGGGAGGAGGAGGTAGGAGGGAGAGGGATGAGAGGGAGGAGGAAGAGGAGAAGGGTGGAGGGAGGAGGTAGAGGGAGGAGAAGAGAGGGGGAGAGAGTTCGCCATTCCGAATTCATACTCATCTAGTTCTTCCCTTCTACACGACTGTAGATAACTTCCTTACACATAAAAAGATGAATTGTTATTGATATTGCCGTGGCATGGAGGAATATCAGCAGCAGAGTTGATTAAAAAAAACAAAGACTGAGATCTACAGAGAGCCATGAACGCCTACGCCAGCCGGCACGGCACTTGATGATGATGATTGCCGTGTGACGATTCTGTGTAGTCACGTCATTTTCTTCCCTTTCCCTAGCGTTTTGGTTCGGGGATTCTTTCATCATCATCATCATATATTTACGTACGTATTTTGGGAGGTCCAGTCAGGTCTTAGTCAGATATGACTGAGCTACCGTATAACAGTAGACGGTACTACCTGGTTTCTGTTAGCACCGAACGTTGGGCGGCGCTTACCAAACCCGACACCCCACATTGTGCCAACGGCTTCGGGCGGAAGAGCACAATTGGGAGGGTACAAGCCTTACCCTGGTGCGAGGAAATGCAAGCTAAAGACAAAATTGTCATGGCAGGGCTGACCAGGCCCTAAGCCTTGGTTGGCGACTGGTCTAGGATCGAAGCTCCGACAGGCGGACAGTTAGAGCAATGCTTTGCTGATCCGGCAGCTTCTGCAGCTTGTCTTGTTCCAGATGTAGGGGTGTTACCTTTCCTCTGGAGTGAACTAGGCAGGCCGAGAGAGGGATCATGCTGCATGGGCAACACATGATCTCTATATTTTAGCCCAGGCTTTGTGCTATGGAGAGGCAATAACTCCATCCCTGGTCTTAACTGGTCTCGGACTCTTCTCTATGGCAGTGAAACCTGGACAACTTACTCACACCAAGAGAACAATTTAAACAGCTTTCATATGCGGTGTCTGCGAAGAATTCTTGGTATTAAGTGGCAAGACAAAATCACAAATACTGAAGTATTGGAAAGATCAGGTTGTGTGAGTTTATTCCATGCTCAGTCTTCGTAGACTTAGATGGATAGGACATCTTAGGAGGATGGATGATGGTAGAATACCAAAGGATATCTTTTTTGGTGAATTACAGATGGGTAAGAGATCTCAGGGTCGGCCTCTACTACGATACAAAGATGTGTGTAAGCGGGACATGATTGATACAGGCATTGATAATGCACATTGGGAGCAAGTCGCCGCTGAACGTGTTGCGTGGAGGGCAAATATCAGAAATGGAATAAAGTCAAAGGAGAAAATTATTGCAGAAAAGTCACACACCAAGCGTTTGAGATGTAAGATGGTGCATGATGGTGGAAATGACCACGTGTTCACATGCACCCACTGTGAACGGACATTTACAGCACAAATTGGCCTTATCAGTCACACTCGCTACCGCCATAGTTAAAAGTTATTATGCCTTTTTAGAGCACAAACTATCGTCTGTCAAGACGGCAAGGTGCCAATGATGATGATGATTTTGGGAGGGGGAGGAGGGAGGAGGAGGAAGAAGAAAAAAAAACTATGACAGTTGACAGCTCTGGAATGAAAGGAAGGCGTGTAGAAAATTTCATCTCAATCGGATGGGCCGTTCGCGAACAAATAAAGGACATACATATTTACATACATACATATATACATACACATATACATACACTTTGTTTTATAGATATAGATTATCTAAGAAAAGTGACACATTACAAGGCGTAGGATTTATTTAGACCCAGCTAGGCGGTTCTTGGAAAAATGCCCAGCCCTCAGCTGAGATGGAATCGATACCTCCTGACC
>JACEFZ010018912.1:0-20194 GCA_014155875.1 Cepaea nemoralis | reverse complement strand
TCTTTTCAGATAAGACACATTTGACTACAGAAGTTACATTTCTTTCTTAGTTTTGTGGACTTACTTTTTCCATAGCTATTTCTGTACTTGACCTTTTCCCTTTTGGTGACTTATTTATAAGTTTAGTTGAAATATTTCTGTCTTTGGACAATGTTTGGTTATTTTTATAATGTTTGATTTTGATCAACCTTTTTAGTTGTAATATTTATAAGCTTGGTCGAGACATTTCTCTCTTTAGGCCTTTTCGCCTTTGGTTATTTTTTCCTAGGTTTTATACATTTGACTGTTCTGTATTTGCCATAACTTCTTCTAAGACATTGTTCATATCTGGTAATGTAAGCTCTGAGCCGACAAGACAACGTCATGAAAACAAAACCACTAAAGAAAATCAACAAAATAACTTGGTTTCAATATATCAAAGAATGTATTATTCATCAAAACATTTTAGTGATATAAGAAAAAATCAATGACATACTTGATTAGTGAAAAACAGTTTAGAGATATAAGAAAAAATCAATGACATAGATGCTTAGGGAAAAACACTTTAGTGATATAAGATAAAATCAAGGGCATACATGATTAGTGAAAAACAGTTTAGAGATATAAGAAACAATCAATGACATAGATGCTTAGTGAAAAACACTTTAGTGATATAAGATAAAATCAAGGACATAGATGGTTAGTGAAAAACACTTTAGTGATATAAGATAAAATCAAGGACATACATGAGTAGTGAAAAACAGTTTAGAGATATAAGAAAAAATCAATGACATAGATGGTTAGTGAAAAACACTTTAGCGATATAAGATAAAATCAAGGACATACATGATTAGTGAAAAACAGTTTAGCTATATATCATAAGAAACAATCAATGACATAGATGCTTAGTGAAACACCAAAAAGTTCTGGATTAGTGATCTTCATTTTTGAGTATATAGTTGACTATCAAAAACACTGTTGTTGTTGAAGTCATCACACATACCTTATTTGTTTCGGATCCAGAATAAAGACATGTATGAGATATCATACAAGATATCTGAATACTTCTTTTTATCATACCAAAACCACCCGATAGCGGTGGTCGACACTTTTTTCTAATACTACCACTTGATTGGGTAGCCTAAGCGATAGGTCCTTGCAGTACGCCTTAAGGGCTGCCAAACTGTCTCTATCATTTGGTTGGATATCCTCTGCTACTATGAGTGGACTTGTTGCCAGGGTGTCTAAGGGTGTCGTTCGTTCTCGTGATGTCTGGTGATGTAAGTACCGTTGTAGGTTCGAATTGTATAGATTGTCACGTAACTGACAGGGATAATCATTGTGAATGTTCCTATTATGACGGGTAAGGTTATCATTGAAGATACAGTGGTGGCAGTCTGGTACTTGCGTTAGACTACGATGATGGTGTAAATAGACAGGTGGTGCTGTCGTCTCTGGTATTGCAGTGTTTGGTGTATTCATACGTGGCTGATGACGTATTCGTTTGTGTTTTTGTAGGCCATCGTTCGTATTATACACCTTATCACATAACTGACAGGGATATACTTGGTCTTTCCCCTCGTGAATGGTCCGAATGTGACGATTAAGGGTATACTTATCACAATAGGCTTTGTCGCACACTGAACACGTGAAAGTAGATCTGGTGGTCATATTGATAAACTGTTTTTTTTTTTTTTTTTCTTTCTTACAATCCCAAAAAATGTTCTGGTGTATACAATGTTTCACTGTTTTATCAGAGGCCAACGACACGAATAAGGCTCACACCAAGTTTCAGTGCTGTAGCTAGCCAAGTCACTACGTGAAAAATAGCTGGTTACTACACGAATAAGGCTCACACCAACCTGTTTCACCGCTGTAGCCAAGTCAGCACGTGAACAATATCTGCCGACGACACAAACACTGATCACACCAGCCTGAAGCACTGCTGTAGATACCCAAGTCAGCCCGTGAACTGGTACTGAGCTCACAAGAGACGCCTTCTATTTTATACACTGGTTCTGCACACGACGTAGCTGACGTGGCAGTTAGACAAGCTATTCTCACGCCTGCTTCCCTACACACCGATGACTCATACTTAATGACTTTTGCACATGGCGGTGATGACGTAGTCTCAGACATCCGCGTTCTTTACCAAAAGGGGTATGTGGTTTGTATAGTTTAGTCTTATGGGTAAGTGTATCTGTACTGGTACCAGTAGTAATGTTTTGGGTGTGTCTTTGTTTTTTGTGTACTTATGTGTCTGTATGTACAAGTGTATCAAGTGTGTATGGGTGTCTGTATGTGTTTTGTGTCTGTCTTTGTTGTTGTACGCGTGTCTGTACGTGGTTGTATATAGTTGTGATGACAGTAGTAATGCTAGGCGATGGGTGTGTCTGTACTTGAGTATAGTTGTGATGACAGTAGTAATCCTAGGCGATGGGTGTGTATGTGTGTGTACTTGGCTGTCTTTGTATTTGTCTTTGAGTGTTCTTGTGTATGGGTGAGTGTGTGTGTCTGCACATGTGTATATCTGTTGTTGTGACAGTAGTAATGGTATGGTTTGTCTTTGTGCTTGTCTGTCTTTATGTGTATGTCTGTATGTACAAGTGTGTCTGTGTCTTTGTGTGTTTTTGTTTGTAGGTGTGTATTTGTATAATTGATTATGGGTGTGTACTTGTTGTGGTACCAGTAGTAATGGTATGGGTGTGTCTTTGTGCTTGTCTGTCTTTATGTGTATGTTTGGTTGTCTTTGTATTTGTATGTGTGTTTGTGTGATCCTCTTTGTGTTTGTATGACCCTCTTTGTATGATTTTTACACACCCCACAAAAATATAGTATAATAACGTACCAGCTAATATTCTTGTCGCTAATATTCATAGTAGTATTATCACTACTATTGATTCTTCCTCACTTTACCCACCACCATTGCACTATACGTACTTTCCCCTACAATTTAAGTGGTCACTCGAGTACTTGACCACTGCTTGACCACGTCATCGATCACTTTAATCACTACCATAATCTTAGGCACATCGTCCTCTACAATTTAAGTGGTCACTCGACCACTTGACCACTACTTGACCACTACTTGACCACTACTTGACCACTAATTTACCACCCTTTAATCATCACCATCTCATTACAATCACTTTTCCCTAAAATTTCCCTAAAATTTTCCTCGCTTGACCACTGCTTGACCACTACTTGACCACTACTTGATCACTAATTTACCACTAATTTAAGCATTACCATGTCACTACGACCAATTTTCCCTAAAATTTTCCTTACTTGACCACTTGACCACTGCTTGACCACTGATTGACCACTAATTTACACTCTTTAATCACCACCATATCATTACAATCACTTTTCCCTAAAATTTCCCAAAAATGTTCCTCACTTGACCACTGCTTGACCACTGCTTGACCACTACTTGACCACTACTTGATCACTAATTTACCACTAATTTAAGCATTACCATGTCACTACGACCAATTTTCCCTAAAATTTTCCTTACTTGACCACTTGACCACTGCTTGACCACTGATTGACCACTAATTTACCACTCTTTAATCACCACCATATCATTACAATCACTTTTCCCTAAAGTTTCCTTACTTGACTACTTGACCCTTACTTGACAACTTGACCACTGGTTGACCAGTGTGTAATTGCGAACACCTCTTATTACATTTATGACCACCCCTATATCACTCCTACTTGACCACTAATACCCCTTACCACCATACCCATTATAACTTTATACGCTTTCCTTTGTAATTGGTGAATATACCACCCTTTACCTTCACTACTATCACACTGTTCAGATGATAGTAACCACCTCTTACTTCGTCGAGTATAACCACGACCCATCACACCCTTGTTTATACATCACCACACATACACATTCATATACGCCACCACCATATATCCATGAGTAGAACGACCCATCACTCCCTTGTCTATCACTACACATTCATATACGTAATCACCATATACCCATCACACCCTTGTGTATCACTACACATATACATTCATATACGTAACCACCATATACCCATGAGTAGAACGACCCATCACACCCTTGTTTATCACTACACAGACACATTATGTCTACACCACCACCATATACTCACTACACATATACATTCATTTACGTAACCACCATATACCCATGAGTAGAACGACCCATCACACCCTTGTTTATACATCACTACACAGACACATTCATATACGTAACCATCATATATCCATCACACCCTTGTTTATCACTACACATACACATTATGTCTACACTACCACCATATACCCACTACACATATACATTCATATACGTAACCACCATATAACCATGAGTAGAACGACCCATCACACCCTTGTGTATCACTACACATATACATTCATATACGTAACCACCACATACCCATGAGTAGAACGACCCATCACTCCCTTGTTTATCACTACACAGACACATTATGTCTACACCACCACCATATACCCATGAGTAGAACGACCCATCACACCCTTGTGTTTCACCACACATTCATAGACGTAACCAAAATAACTTTCCCCCTTCGCTTTCCAGAACCAACTAAACATTTACCTTAATTACTTTTACACCCACCAGGCAGCGTCAAAAAAAAACCGTTCCCACGAGGCACGCCGAAAAAATTTCACCCGCCCAAAAATATTTCCTTCATAAATCAGCCTCCAGGTTCTGAGCCGAGTCGACAAATTTTACCCATATTTCCTTCATAAACCCTATCAACCTACCTGGGTAGGCTGAAAGTGGGGTCTGGAAGCCAACCTCTACTACTGATGCCTCACATAAACAATAAAACAATAACATTTGATATGCAGATGATACAGTATTAATTGCAGACAATGCGTAGGACCTGCAACAATTAGTAGATGTGGTTGTTGTACACAGTGAGCAACTGGGGTTAGAATTAAATTGTAAAAAGACTCAGGTTATGGTCGTGATTAGGAAGAAAGAAGTGCCACAATGTAATATACAAGTAAATGGAAATATTCTTCAACAAGTGAATATGTACAATTATCTTGGAACAGTCATAACATCTGATGGGAGATGCCTTGAAGAGATTAAAACAAGAATCGCAATGGCGAAAGTAGCCTTTAGCAAGATGAAAAACATTCTGACCAATAAAAATATGTCAATTGAAACGAGAAAAAGAGTGTTGAGGGGATACATAGAGCCTGTTCTTTTGTATGGATGTGAAACTTGGACAATGAGCAGTCAAGCTGAAAAACATCTAATGGCTGCAGAAATGTGGGGACGACACTGGTGATCGAGTGAAATGGCGAGTCATGACCGCCCACACTTTCCGGCATGGCACATGATTGATTGATTGATTGATTCACATAAACACAACTAGTATGAACAAATTCCCACACTTTACACACACATACACTGATGATTGTCGTGAGCATTCTCACAAAAATTGTAAAAAGAATTGAGAAAAAATTGTACATATACATTGTGTAACGTTAAAAAAAAAATAGTGATGCAATTCAACTCTCTCTTTATTCTTACACACACACACACACACACACACACACACACACACACCCACCCACCCACCCTCTCTCACTCACACTCACTAACTCTCTCTACAGTAATGTACATGTGCTCATATTAAACATGATGCAATCAAGTGGCATGCAAAACGATAATATGAAAGATGAGAATACACAAAAAATATGGAATAGCATGTTACATGACAATAGTCTCTTCCAGGCAGTTGTTGTTTGTTACTTTGGTCGACCAAGGTATTCACAACATTCTTCTCACTGAATATTAGACAATAATAATGATGTTACTGACATCTTGCTGTCTCTACAGACGTTAGTTTATTAAATTGTGCTTTAAAACATGTATAATAAATTTTCCACAGCACAAAGCCTGTGCTGAATTTGAGATACCTTGTGTTGCCTATGCAGCTTGCTCTCTCTCTCTCTCTCTCTCTCTCTCTCTCTCTCTCTCTCTCTCTCTCTCTCTCTCTCTCTCTCTCTCTCTCTCTCTCTCTCTCGGCCTGCCTAGTTTACTGCAGAGGAAAGGTAACACCAATACATCTGGAACAAGAAAAAGTTGCAGAAGCTGCCAGATAAAAATGCAATGCTCTAACTGCCCGCCTGTCGGAGCTTCGATCCTAGACCAGTTGCCAACCAAGGCTTAGGGTCAGGTCTGCCCTGCCATGTCATTTAGTCTTTAACAGAAAGCATGTAGTACCGTCTACCAGCGTATGGTAGCTCAGTCATATCTAATTGACCTAATGATTGACCCGGCTTAATGTGATTATAACTCTGCACAAGTCTGAGTGCCAGCGGAGCAGTCAGACTTGTGCAGAGTTATAATCACATTAAGCCGGGAGTACAGGGAGTGGCCAGCGGGGGCCACGGAAGTGGAAATCCAGCAACTAATTCAGGACAATGCTCACTCGAGTGATGTGATTATCTACACAGATAGTTCGGTGTCAAGAGGTGAGAGAAGTGGCTGAGGGTTCATAGCCAAAGCTAATGGTCGATGTTTGGGGCAGGAGAGTCTGGCATATGATACCACAACATCCAGCTTAAGAATGGAAGTGGAGGCAGTCACTGCGGCTCTCCGCTGGATGGAGAATACGACACACACACACACACACATCGTGATTGTAACTGACTCAGAAAGCATGCTGACGAGGGTCAGTTATCAGTTATCAGTTGGGGTATCTTCGTTGCACTCCGGACATGTCCATAGGTGCTCAGATCCTCCCCCCAGCATATACATCAGCGTCTGGTGGCTAATAATGCCAGTTCTATGTTGGTTGACGGGGCGCTTTGTTTTCCCGATGTACCTCTCGCGTCTGGCTGTGCCGATTCTTACTCCCAGGTTTACGAGGGTCAGGACGGGCAAACTTCGTGCGGAGTGGCTTGCTTCGCTTCGGAGGTCACGGGTGACAAGCATCGCCTGGATCTTTTCTCCGGGGCATGCCGGTGTGCTGGGAAATGAACAGGCGGACAGATTAGCTGGCTCTGCAGAACTTGGTGGAGTATTGATATATGACAAGGCAGACGTGGTTGCGGCCTTGTGGGAGCACGTGCACACCTCGGAGGAGCAAATGGATTACCATGGTCTGGTAAGAATGAGACAGTGAGGAGTGACGAAGGGATCTGGCCGACGCTCAACGCTCAGAGGAAAGGCGAGACGGACTTATAATCAGATTGCTACTGGTACTATTAGAGTTGGAACTCTTCGCTGGCTGCTGTGGATGGGGACGGAGCACTTATGGGAATGCCCTGAATGCTGTGATGTCGATTCCTAAATCAATCAATCAATCAATCATTAATTGACCGGATTTACAAGACGGTAACATCAAACAACAACAATATTAATAATGAACACACTGACATGGCATTAGTTTTAGTAATACATTTATTGATATATGACATGAATACACATGATTATACATAACGGCGTCATAATGTGACGATGTTAGATATGATAGAAGACTTACAACATGACCTGGGTGACTGAGAAGATGTCCATGTGTGGTTGAGATGTTGATATTTGGGAAGATGTTGATGTGTGGTTGAGATGTTGATGTTTGAGAAGATGTCGATGTGACGTTGATATGTTGATGTATGGGAAGATGTCAATTTTTGGCTCCTATTTTGATGTTTGGGAAGATGTCAATGTGTGGTTGAGTGTTGTTTTTTAGGAAGATGTTGATGTGTGGTTGATATTTTTATGTGTGAGAAGATGTCGAAGTGTGGTGGAGTGTTGTTTTTGTTTTAGGGAGATGTCGATGTATGGTTGAGGTGTTGATGTTTTGAAAATGTCGATGTGGGTATAAATTTTATTTTTGGAAGATGTTGATGTTTGGTTGAGATGTTGATGTTTGGGCAGTTGTTAGATGTGATGTTGAGATGTTGATGTTTGGGGAAATGTGGATGTATGGTTGTGATGTTGGTGTTTCGGAAGATGTGGATGTGAGGTTGAGAGCTAGAATCCCTGTAAATGTTTACAACTCAAATCTTTACTTATCAAGCTGAGGCTGCATGATTGACATGACACACACATCCAGTGAATGATGATGAGCTGAAGAAATGGATAACACAGAGAAAAGATAGCAATGAAATGTTATATGGAAACCTGTTCTTCTGTATGACATGTGATTCATAGAATGTGAATGAACATGTTAGAACGAGCTTGGAGGCATCAGGGACGTCATTTCTGAGACGAATGTTGGGAATACCTTCTTGTGTGGGCAGAATAACCATCAACGGCTGTCTGGAAAGAGGCTACTGACAGTGAAACAAAACACAGAACTGTACGAAAGAGACAAGCAGTATTCTCTGGACCTACAGTGAAAAGAGAGTCACTGGAGAACACGGTGACAACTGGAAAGATCAACGATAGAAGAGGCAGGCAGCAGATCGAAAGAAATCATTCTTGAATGTCGAAGGCATGGATTGGTATCATCAACAGACTTGTACCAGAACACCAGGGACCGAGATCTGTGGAGTCACATGTACACAGACGCCGTTTAGCAAGGCGCGTGATGATTACAATGATTATCTATCTATATATCTATAGATAGATAATCATTGTAATCATCACGCGCCTTGCTAAACGGCGTCTGTGTACATGTGACTCCACAGATCTCGGTCCCTGGTGTTCTGGTACAAGTCTGTTGATGATACCAATCCATGCCTTCGACATTCAAGAATGATTTCTTTCGATCTGCTGCTGCCTCTTCTATCGTTGATCTTTCCAGTTGTCACCGTGTTCTCCAGTGACTCTCTTTTCACTGTAGGTCCAGAGAATACTGCTTGTCTCTTTCGTACAGTTCTGTGTTTTGTTTCACTGTCAGTAGCCTCTTTCCAGACAGCCGTTGATGGTTATTCTGCCCACACAAGAAGGTATTCCCAACATTCGTCTCAGAAATGACGTCCCTGATGCCTCCAAGCTCGTTCTAACATGTTCATTCACATTCTATGAATCACATGTCATACAGAAGAACAGGTTTCCATATAACATTTCATTGCTATCTTTTTCTCTGTGTTATCCATTTCTTCAGCTCATCATCATTCACTGATGTGTGTGTCATGTCAATCATGCAGCCTCAGCTTGATAAGTAAAGATTTGAGTTGTAAACATTTACAGGGATTCTAGCTCTCAACCTCACATCCA
Organism: Cepaea nemoralis; assembly: GCA_014155875.1. Taxonomy (NCBI): domain Eukaryota; kingdom Metazoa; phylum Mollusca; class Gastropoda; order Stylommatophora; family Helicidae; genus Cepaea; species Cepaea nemoralis. The sequence goes on along the minus strand of JACEFZ010018912.1, from coordinate 11,022 downwards.
CATCTTCCGAAACACCAACATCACAACCATACATCCACATTTCCCCAAACATCAACATCTCAACATCACATCTAACAACTGCCCAAACATCAACATCTCAACCAAACATCAACATCTTCCAAAAAATAAAATTTATACCCACATCGACATTTTCAAAACATCAACACCTCAACCATACATCGACATCTCCCTAAAACAAAAACAACACTCCACCACACTTCGACATCTTCTCACACATAAAAATATCAACCACACATCAACATCTTCCTAAAAAACAACACTCAACCACACATTGACATCTTCCCAAACATCAAAATAGGAGCCAAAATTGACATCTTCCCATACATCAACATATCAACGTCACATCGACATCTTCTCAAACATCAACATCTCAACCACACATCAACATCTTCCCAAATATCAACATCTCAACCACACATGGACATCTTCTCAGTCACCCAGGTCATGTTGTAAGTCTTCTATCATATCTAACATCGTCACATTATGACGCCGTTATGTATAATCATGTGTATTCATGTCATATATCAATAAATGTATTACTAAAACTAATGCCATGTCAGTGTGTTCATTATTAATATTGTTGTTGTTTGATGTTACCGTCTTGTAAATCCGCGTCAATTAATGATTGATTGATTGATGATTTAGGAATCGACATCACAGCATTCAGGGCATTCCATAAGTGCTCCGTCCCCATCCACAGCAGCCAGCGAAGAGTTCCAACTCTAATAGTACCAGTAGCAATCTGATTATAAGTCCGTCTCGCCTTTTCCTCTGAGCGTTGAGCGTCGGCCAGATCCCTTCGTCCACTCCTCACTGTCTCATTCTTACCAGACCATGGTAATCCATTTGCTCCTCCGAGGTGTGCACGTGCTCCCACAAGGCCGCAACCACGTCTGCCTTGTCATATATCAATACTCCACCAAGTTCTGCAGAGCCAGCTAATCTGTCCGCCTGTTCATTTCCCAGCACACCGGCATGCCCCGGAGAAAAGATCCAGGCGATGCTTGTCACCCGTGACCTCCGAAGCGAAGCAAGCCACTCCGCACGAAGTTTGCCCGTCCTGACCCTCGTAAACCTGGGAGTAAGAATCGGCACAGCCAGACGCTGAGAGGTACATCGGGAAAACAAAGCGCCCCGTCAACCAACATAGAACTGGCATTATTAGCCACCAGACGCTGATGTATATGCTGGGGGGAGGATCTGAGCAACTATGGACATGTCCGGAGTGCAACGAAGATACCCCAACTGATAACTGATAACTGACCCTCGTCAGCATGCTTTCTGAGTCAGTTACAATCACGATGTGTGTGTGTGTGTGTGTCGTATTCTCCATCCAGCGGCGAGCCGCAGTGACTGCCTCCACTTCCATTCTTAAGCTGGATGTCTGTGGTATCATATGCCAGACTCTCCTGCCCCAAACATCGACCATTAGCTTTGGCTATGAACCCTCAGCCACTTCTCTCACCTCTTGACACCGAACTATCTGTGTAGATAATCACATCACTCGAGTGAGCATTGTCCTGAATTAGTTGCTGGATTTCCACTTCCGTGGCCCCCGCTGGCCACTCCCTGTACTCCCGGCTTAATGTGATTATAACTCTGCACAAGTCTGACTGCTCCGCTGGCACTCAGACTTGTGCAGAGTTATAATCACATTAAGCCGGGTCAATCATTAGGTCAATTAGATATGACTGAGCTACCATACGCTGGTAGACGGTACTACATGCTTTCTGTTAAAGACTAAATGACATGGCAGGGCAGACCTGACCCTAAGCCTTGGTCGGCAACTGGTCTAGGATCGAAGCTCCGACAGGCGGGCAGTTAGAGCATTGCATTTTTATCCTGGCAGCTTCTGCAACTTTTCTTGTTCCAGATGTATTGGTGTTACCTTTCCTCTGCAGTAAACTAGGCAGGCCGAGAGAGAGAGAGAGAGAGAGAGAGAGAGAGAGAGAGAGAGAGAGAGAGAGAGAGAGAGAGAGAGAGAAGAGAGAGAGAGAGAGAGAGAGAGAGAGAGCAAGCTGCATAGGCAACACAAGGTATCTCAAATTCAGCACAGGCTTTTGTGCTGTGGAAAATTTATTATACATGTTTTTAAAGCACAATTTAATAAACTAACGTCTGTAGAGACAGCAAGATGTCAGTAACATCATTATTATTGTCTAATATTCAGTGAGAAGAATGTTGTGAATACCTTGGTCGACCAAAGTAACAAACAACAACTGCCTGGAAGAGACTATTGTCATGTAACATGCTATTCCATATTTTTTGTGTATTCTCATCTTTCATATTATCGTTTTGCATGCCACTTGATTGCATCATGTTTAATATGAGCACATGTACATTACTGTAGAGAGAGTTAGTGAGTGTGAGTGAGAGAGGGTGGGTGGGTGGGTGGTGTGTGTGTGTGTGTGTGTGTGTGTGTGTGTGTAAGAATAAAGAGAGAGTTGAATTGCATCACTATTTTTTTTTTAACGTTACACAATGTATATGTACAATTTTTTCTCAATTCTTTTTACAATTTTTGTGAGAATGCTCACGACAATCATCAGTGTATGTGTGTGTAAAGTGTGGGAATTTGTTCATACTAGTTGTGTTTATGTGAATCAATCAATCAATCAATCATGTGCCATGCCGGAAAGTGTGGGCGGTCATGACTCGCCATTTCACTCGATCACCAGTGTCGTCCCCACATTTCTGCAGCCATTAGGTTTTTTCAGCTTGACTGCTCATTGTCCAAGTTTCACATCCATACAAAAGAACAGGCTCTATGTATCCCCTCAACACTCTTTTTCTCGTTTCAATTGACATATTTTTATTGGTCAGAATGTTTTTCATCTGCTAAAGGTACTGTCGCCATTGCGATTCTTGTTTTAATCTCTTCAAGCATCTCCCATCAGATGTTATGACTGTTCCAAGATAATTGTACATATTCACTGTTGAAGAATATTTCCATTTACTTGTATATTACATTGTGGCACTTCTTTCTTCCTAATCACGACCACTAACCCGAGTCTTTTTACAATTTAATTCTAACCCCAGTTGCTCCACTGTGTACAACAACCCACATCTACTAATTGTTGCAGGTCTACGCATTGTTGCAATTAATACTGTATCATCTGCATATCAAATGTTATTGTTTTATTGTTTATGTGAGGATCCCGTAGTAGAGGTTGGCTTCCAGACCCCACTTTCAGACTACCCAGGTAGGTTGATAGGGTTTATGAAGGAAATATGGGTAAAATTTGTCGACTCGGCTCAGAACCTGGAGGCTGATTTATGAAGGAATATTTTTGGGCGGGTGTGAAATTTTTTCGGCGTGCCTCGTGGGAACGGTTTTTTTTTTTGACGCTGCATGGTGGGTGTTAAAGTAATTAAGGTAATGTTTAGTTGGTTCTGGAAAGCGAAGGGGGAAAGTTATTTTGGTTACGTCTATGAATGTTGTGGTGAAACACAAGGGTGTGATGGGTCGTTCTACTCATGGGTATATGGTGGTGGTGTAGACATAATGTGTCTGTGTAGTGATAAACAAGGGAGTGATGGGTCGTTCTACTCATGGGTATGGTGGTGGTTACGTATTGAATGTATATGTGTAGTGATACACAAGGGTGTGATGGGTCGTTCTACTCATGGTTATATGGGTTACGTATATGAATGTATATGTGTAGTGGGTATATGGTGGTAGTGTAGACATAATGTGTATGTGTAGTGATAAAAAAGGGTGTGATGGATATATGATGGTACGTATATGAATGTGTCTGTGTAGTGGGGTGTAAAACAAGGGGGGTGTGGGGCGTTATACTCATGGGTATATGGTGGTTTCGTAAATGAATGTATATGTGTAGTGAGTATTGGTGGTGGTGTAGACATAATGTGTTGTGTAGTGAAAACAAGGGTTGGGGGGTCGTTCTACTCATGGGTATATGGTGGTTACGTATATGAATGTATAGTGTAGTGATACACCAAGGGTGTGATGGGTATATGGTGATTACGTATATGAAGTGTAGTGATAGACAAGGGAGTGAGGGGCGTTTATCATGGATATATGGTGGTGGCGTAAGAATGTGTATGTGTGGTGATGTATAAACAAGGGTGTGATGGGTCGTGGTTATACTCGACGAAGTAAGAGGTGGTTACTATCATCTGAACAGTGTGATAGTAGTGAAGGTAAAGGGTGGTATATTCACCAATTACAAAGGAAAGCGTATAAAGTTATAATGGGTATGGTGGTAAGGGGTATTAGTGGTCAAGTAGGAGTGATATAGGGGTGGTCATAAATGTAATAAGAGGTGTTCGCAATTACACACTGGTCAACCAGTGGTCAAGTGTCAAGTAAGGGTCAAGTAGTCAAGTAAGGAAACTTTAGGGAAAAGTGATTGTAATGATATGGTGGTGATTAAAGAGTGGTAAATTAGTGGTCAATCAGTGGTCAAGCAGTGGTCAAGTGGTCAAGTAAGGAAAATTTTAGGGAAAATTGGTCGTAGTGACATGGTAATGCTTAAATTAGTGGTAAATTAGTGATCAAGTAGTGGTCAAGTAGTGGTCAAGCAGTGGTCAAGCAGTGGTCAAGTGAGGAACATTTTTGGGAAATTTTAGGGAAAAGTGATTGTAATGATATGGTGGTGATTAAAGAGTGGTAAATTAGTGGTCAATCAGTGGTCAAGCAGTGGTCAAGTGGTCAAGTAAGGAAAATTTTAGGGAAAATTGGTCGTAGTGACATGGTAATGCTTAAATTAGTGGTAAATTAGTGATCAAGTAGTGGTCAAGTAGTGGTCAAGCAGTGGTCAAGCGAGGAAAATTTTAGGGAAATTTTTTTTTAGGGAATAAAGTGATTGTAATGAGATGGTGATGATTAAAGGTGGTAAATTGTGGTCAAGTAGTGGTCAAGTAGTGGTCAAGTAGTGGTCAAGTGGTCGAGTGACCACTTAAATTGTAGAGGACGATGTGCCTAAGATTATGGTAGTGATTAAAGTGATCGATGACGTGGTCAAGCAGTGGTCAAGTACTCGAGTGACCACTTAAATTGTAGGGGAAAGTACGTATAGTGCAATGGTGGTGGGTAAAGTGAGAAGAATCAATAGTAGTGATAATACTACTATGAATATTAGCGACAAGAATATTAGCTGGTACGTTATTATACATATTTTTTTTGGGGTGTGTAAAAAATCATACAAAGAGGGTCAATACAAACACAAAGAGGATCACACAAACACACATACAAATACAAAGACAACCAAACATACACATAAAGACAGACAAGCACACAAGACACACCCATACATTACTACTGGTACCACAACAAGTACACACCCATAATCAATTATACAAATACACACCTACAAACAAAAACACACAAAGACACAGACACACTTGACATACAAGACATACACATAAAGACAGACAAGACAAAGACAAACCATACCATTACTACTGTCACAACAACAGATATACACATGTGCAGACACACACACTCACCCATACACAAGAACACTAAGACAAATACAAAGACAGCCAAGTACACACACATACACACCCATCGCCTAGGATTACTACTGTCATCACAACTATACTCACGTACAGGACACACCCATCGCCTAGCATTACTACTGTCATCACAACTATATACAACCACGTACAGACACGCGTACAACAACAAAGACAGACACAAAAACACATACAGACACCCATACACACTTGATACACTTGTACATACAGACACATAAGTACACAAAAACAAAGACACACCCAAAACATTACTACTGGTACCAGTACAGATACACTACCCATAAGACTAAACTATACAAACCACATACCCCTTTTGGTAAAGAACGCGGATGTCCGAGACTACGTCATCACGCCATGTGCAAAAGTCATTAAGTATGAGTCATCGGTGTGTAGGGAAGCAGGCGGGGAGAATAGCTTGTCTAACTGCCACGTCAGCTACGTCGGGTGTGCAGAACCAGTGTAAAAATAGAAGGCGTTTGTGAGCTCAGTACCAGTTCACGGGCTGACTTGGGTATCTACAGCAGTGCTTCAGGCTGGTGTGACAGTGTTTGTGTCGTCGGCAGAATTGTCAGTGCTGACTTGGCTACAGCGGTAAAAACAGGTTGGTGTGAGCCATTCGTGTAGTAACAGTTTTTTTACGTAGTGATTGGCTAGCTACAGCACTGAAATTTGGGTGTGAGCCTTATTCGTGTCGTTGGCCTCTGAAAAAACAGTGAAACATTGTATACACCAGAACTTTTTTTGGGATTGTAAGAAAGAAAAAAAAAAAAAAAAAAAGTTTATCAATATGACCACCAGATCTATTTTCACGTGTTCAGTGTGCGAAAAAGCCTATTTGAAAAAGTATCCCCTTAATCGTCACATTCGGACCATTCACGGGGGGGGAAAAGACCAAGTATATCCCTGTCAGTTATGTGATAAGGTGTATAATACGAACGATGGCCTAAAAAAAAACCAAACGAATACGTCACAGCCAGTATAATACACCAAACACTGCAATACCAGAGACGACAAGCACCACCTGTCTATTTACACCTCACGTAGTCTAACGCAAGTACAGACTGCCACCACTGTATCTTCAATGAAAACCCTTTCCCGCATAATAGGAACATTCACAATGTTTATCCCTGTCAGTTACGTGACAATCTATACAATTCGAACCTACAACGGTACTTACATCACCAGACATCACGAGAAGAACGACACCCTTAGACACCCTGGCAAAAATCCACTAATAGTAGCAGAGGATATCCAACCAAATGATAGAGACATTTTGGCAGCCCTTAAGGCGTACTGCAAGGACCTATCGTTAGGCTACCAATCAAGTGGTAGTATTAGAAAAAAGTGTCGACCACCGCTATCGGGGTTTTGGTATGATAAAAAGAAGTATTCAGATATCTTGTATGATATCTCATACATGTCTTTATTGGATCCGAAAAAAAATAAGGTATGGTGATGATTTCAACAAAACAGGTTTTGATAGTCAACTATATACTAAAAAAATGAAGATCACAACCAGAACTTTTTTGGTGTTTCACTAAGCATTATGTCATTGATTTTTTCTTTGATAAAAGCTAAAGTTTTTCACTAATCATGTATGTCCTTGTTTTTATCTTATATCGTAAAGTGTTTTTCACTAACCATCTATGTCATTGATTTTTTCTTATATCTCTAAACTGTTTTCATACTCATGTAGTCCTTGATTTTACTATATCACTAAAGTTTTTCCTAACCATCTATGTTTTGATTTTATCTTATATACTAAAGTGTTTTTCACTAAGCATCTATGTCATTGATTGTTTCTTATATTTTAAAAACTGTTTTTCACTAATCATTTTTGCCCTTGATTTTATCTTATATCACTAAAGTTTTTTCCCCTAAGCACTATGTCATTGTTTTTTTTCTTATATCTATAAACTTTTTTCCCCTAATCAAGTATGTCATGTTTTTTCTTATATCACAAAAATGTTTTGATGGAATAATACATTCTTTGATATATTGAAACCAAGTTTTTTGTTGATTTCTTAGTGGTTTTGTTTTCAGGGACGTTGTCTTGTCGGCTCAGAGCTTACATTACCAGATATGAACAAGTCTTAGAAGAAGTTATGGCAAATACAGAACAGTCAAATGAAAAAACTAAAAAAAATAACCAAAGGCGAAAAGGCTAAAGAGGGGAAATGTCTCGACCAAGCTTATAAATATTACAACTAAAAGGTTGATAAAAAATCAAACATTATAAAAAAAACCAAACTTTGTCCAAAGACAGAAATATTTAACTAAACTTATAAATAAGTCACCAAAAGGGAAAAGGTCAAGTACAGAAATAGCTATGGAAAAAGTAAGTCCACAAAACTAAGAAAGAAATGTAATTTCTGTAGTCAAATGTGTCTTATCTGAAAGACGCTATCAATGTCACCCCTTTCCTTGTTTTACTTTACAAAGACCTCACCGTATCTGGTACCCGAAACCTTATACAACACTCATCTCTCACACTCTTGGTTGCTTTTTAATACAAGTGGTACATCACCAAGAACTTCAAACCTCCACTGTACACGTGCTCCATTGAAAACCCATGACAGTTTAAAAACATGTTTTTGGGCCCTGCAATCTGTGAGTCCATCGGGGATAGTTCATCCGAGTATTCCAAAAGATCATTTCCCATGGTGACATCTTCAACTTGCTATAACACAACTTATTCTAAAAATACATTTACATTTAAAATTTCCCAAATTTGGGCTCTATTAAAGTTTTCGTAATGAGATACACAAAGACACCAAGAACATATCATACAAAAAAAATTCACAAATTAAAAATTAAACCTATCAGATGAACCACCCAACAAGTACTACTAGAACACAAACATATAATAAGGAAAACATGACACACAGAGCTTACAGACAAATCACTTTGGGCTCAAAAAAAATTTGCTTCTTGTACTGTAGAATTCTACCAAAACTTCTTTTCCCACACCAAAACTAAAATCTACCACACAACCACTGGTCATTTGTCAACATAATTTCTCATACCCTCGCCAACGACATTAAGGAAATGCAAAACTAGTTTATTTCGGTTAAACTTTTTTAAAAAGGCAGAGGATATACATGCTAATTAGACTACAGCTGCCTCTTTACTGCTGTCCTTTGTTCGAGACTTTTCTTCTGTGGTTGTCCCTCAAGATGGGTTCAAAATTTGTTCCAGTTAGTATACGGTTTAAAAAATTTTCACGTTCTCTGATTACATGAGCCAGTACCATTGCGTTCTTCGTTGCCAACAGTATGGACTGTCAAGAATGAGGTTCTGGTGCAAAATTAACCCGTGGAGGTAAATAAAAAAACATTGAAACTTACAAGGGCTGCAATACCTACTATTCATAAAGAAAAAAAGTAAAAAATTCAATTTAGAAGTGGTAAAAGACATAAAAAAAAAGACTGTCGACATTCTTGGTCACGCTTTAGAAAAAGTAAAGGTATAGTCACTGATGGTTTGTGGTATAGAGAGATGTACATAGAAAACATGTATAACACATAGGTTTTCGGTATTGGTCATGTTTACCAAAATACACATGTGAACTATGATCATTACTACCCATACACACCTTATTCGTTGAAGAGGAACACCTTCGGACACCATCAGTACGATATTTTTCGTTCCACGTCACATTAATTTTCTTGAGAGACTCTGGGGCATGACTACTAGCCAAAAGGTCAATATCTTCATCTGAAGACGAATCATCACCCCAAGCAAAGGTTGTCTCTGGTACATCTAAAGCTGGCTGGGTGCCACGAGTAGGTTTCTGACAGAACAAAAGGTCTAATGATAAAGCTGGTGTGAAGAAGCCAGAATCATCCTCCTTCAAAACACTGTCATCTTCACAACAATCTTCATCTTCTGACCACGATGTCCGTCTATCAATTAAAGCTGTCATGTACCTGGTGAATGGAAGGTGAAAAAAGTTTTACACAAGTAGGTTAAAACGTTAGGATTACAATGTGATTCTATAGAAGAATCTCTGATCACAGACCCATACTACAGATACGACAGTGTGAGTGTAGATTCTACGAGTCACAATTATGGACTAGTGTAATGGTTTTCACTAACAACTGACAAGAGGGTGTTTTTGTGAAACGGGAACTCGACACCGGTGATATGTTAGTAGTAGGGCTTTAAATCTAATGTCTGACAATGTATAAGTATGCATTTCCTTAATGTCGTTGGCGAGGGTATGAGTATTATGTTGGACAAATGACCAGTGGTTGTGTGGTAGATGTTTAGTTTTGGTGATAGGAAAGAAGTGTTGGTAGAATTCTACAGTACAAGAAGCAAAATTTGTTTGAGTCCAAGTGATTTGTCTGTAAGCTCTGTGTGTCATGTGTTTCATTATTATATGTTTGGTTCTAGTAGTACTTGTGGGTGGTTCATCTGATATGGTTTAAGTTTTAATTTGTGAATTGTTTTGTATGATATGTTCTTGGTGTCTTTGTGTATCTCATTACGTAATCTTTAATAGAGCCCAAATTTGGGAAATTTCATGTAAAGTGTATATTAGAATAAGTTGTGTTATAGCAAGTTGAAGATGTCAGCCATGGGAAATGGATCTTTTGGAATACTCGGATGAACTATCCCCGATTGACTCACAGATTACATGGCCATACATGTGTTAACTGTCATGGGTGTTTCAATGGAGCACGTGTACAGTGGAGGTTTGAAGTTCTTGGTGATGTAACCACTTTGTATTAGAAAGCAACCAAGAGTGTGGAGAGATGAGTGTTGTATAAGGGTTTCTGTACCAGATACGGTGAAGGTCTTTGGTAAAGTAAAACAAGGAAAGGGGTGACATTGATAGCGTCTTTTCAGATAAGACACATTTGACTACAGAAGTTACATTTCTTTCTTAGTTTTGTGGACTTACTTTTCCATAGCTATTTCTGTACTTGACCTTTTCCCTTTTGGTGACTTATTTATAAGTTTAGTTGAAATATTTCTGTCTTTGGACGATGTTTGGTTATTTTTATAATGTTTGATTTTTGATCAACCTTTTAGTTGTAATATTTATAAGCTTGGTCGAGACATTTCTCTCTTTAGGCCTTTTCGCCTTTGGTTATTTTTTCCTAGGTTTTATACATTTGACTGTTCTGTATTTGTCATAACTTCTTCTAAGACATTGTTCATATCTGGTAATGTAAGCTCTGAGCCGACAAGACAACGTCATGAAAACAAAACCCCTAAAGAAAATCAACAAAAAAACTTGGTTTCAATATATCAAAGAATGTATTATTCATCAAAACACTTTAGTGATATAAGAAAAAATCAATGACATACATGATTAGTGAAAAACAGTTTAGAGATATAAGAAAAAATCAATGACATAGATGCTTAGTGAAAAACACTTTAGTGATATAAGATAAAATCAAGGGCATACATGATTAGTGAAAACAGTTTAGAGATATAAGAAACAATCAATGACATAGATGCTTAGTGAAAAACACTTTAGTGATATAA
>JACEFZ010018911.1:0-19682 GCA_014155875.1 Cepaea nemoralis | reverse complement strand
AAAAGTCAACCACTGCATTCCTGAACAGTCATACTGTGTACTGACCAGGGCAGCAACAGGCACTCAATGCCAGTCATTTCTGTGCCGATTAATGTCAATTATTTGTACCATTACGTCATAAATTACATCCTACTGTTTAATGTTGTCCTGTCCTAAACTATAATTCATGCTGACATTTGCCTAATATAGTTCATGTTCCCATTTTTATGCTGTCCTTTCTTAAGTTGTGACGTCTGCATTTAAATTCACTCAGAGAATACATTGTTTTAAACTTTTTTTTAAAAACAAAATAGTTGCATATCCTGTACAGAACATGGTAGTGAACCCCAGAAATTTTTTTTTACTCTTTGTAATTTCTTGTTAAATTTACATTCAGTAGTTTGCCTCTGCTTTCTGAACGACTGGCACTCATACCATTTTATGAAAATCAACACAAGGCAGTCTGCTGTCAAATCGCGCACAGCTGTGTTTCGAACGCGGTAGGTGGGATTAAAAATTGTGTCCGTAATAGCTTCATAAGTTTTAACCTTGCTACGTTTGAAATCTGGAGTGTGTGATTCTTCAACAGAACTAGAAGCAGTCCTCTCGCATCATCTACATGTCAATGCCCATACGGTGGGTGCTCGTAGTTCCCTGTCCCTCATCATCTACATGTGCAGTGCCCATACGGTGGACGCTTGTAGTTCCCTGTCCCTCATCATCTACATGTGCAGTGCCCATACGGTGGGCGCTCGTAGTTCCCTGTCCCTCATGATCTACATGTGCAGTGCCCATACTGTGGATGGTCGTAGTTCCCTGTCCCTCATCATCTACATGTGCAGTGCCCATACTGTGGATGGTCGTAGTTCCCTGTCCCTCATCATGTACATGTGCAGTGCCCATACGGTGGATGGTCATAGTTCCCTGTCCCTCATCATCTACATGTGCAGTGCCCATATTGTGGGCGCTCGTAGGTCCCTGTCCCTCATCATGTACATGTGCAGTGTCCATACAGTGGACGGTTGTAGTTCCCTGTCCCTCATCATCTACATGTGCAGTGCCCATACGGTGGATGGTCATAGTTCCCTGTCCCTCATCATCTACATGTGCAGTGCCCATATTGTGGGCGCTCGTAGGTCCCTGTCCCTCATCATGTACATGTGCAGTGTCCATACAGTGGACGGTTGTAGTTCCCTGTCCCTCATCATCTACATGTGCAGTGCCCATACAGTGGACGGTCGTAGTTCCCTGTCCCTCATCATCTACATGTGCAGTGCCCATATGGTGGGCGCTCGTAGTTCACTGTCCCTCATCATCTACATGTGCAGTGACCATACGGTGGGCGCTCGTAGTTCCCTGTCCCTCATCATCTACATGTGCAGTGCCCATACGGTGGGCGCTCGTAGTTCCCTGTCCCTCATCATCTACATGTGCAGTGCCCATATGGTGGGCGCTCGTAGTTCCCTGTCCCTCATCATGTACATGTGCAGTGCCCATACGGTGGGCGCTCGTAGTACCCTGTCCCTCATTATGTACATGTGCAGTGCCCATACGGTGGGCGCTCGTAGTACCCTGTCCCTCATTATGTACATGTGCAGTGCCCATTACGGTGGGCGCTCGTAGTTCCCTGTCCCTCATCATGTACATGTGCAGTGCCCATATGGTGGGCGCTCGTAGTTCCCTGTCCCTCATCATGTACATGTGCAGTGCCCATATGGTGGGCGCTCGTAGTTCCCTGTCCCTCATCATGTGCATGTGCAGTGCCCATACGGTGGGCGCTCGTAGTTCCCTGTCCCTCATCATCTACATGTGCAGTGCCCATACAGTGGACGCTCGTAGTTCCCTGTCCCTCATCATCTACATGTGCAGTGCCCATACTGTGGGCGCTCGTGTTCCCTGTCTCTCATAATCACTAGTCTTCCATCAGGTCATTATATGTTTCTCAACTGGTTTGCTGATTGTCCATGTCTCACATGCATACAGCAGTATAGGTTCTGTACAGCTCTTCAACACTTATCTTCTCACGGCAGTTTTTTTATTGGCGATCGTATTTTCCAACTTGCAAAAGATAATTTAGGAATCTTGTTGTAATTTCTACAAGATACCTCGCATCAATGTTATAACTATTCCGAGGTAATAGTACCGATTCTTGTTCTAATCTCTACAAACTACCTCCCCTCAGATGTTATAATTGCTCCAAGCTAGTTGTACCAATTCTTGTTCTAATCTCTACACGGCACCTCCCATCAAATGTTATAACTGCTCCAAGCTAGTTGTACCAATTCTTGTTCTAATCTCTACAAGGCACCTCCCATCAGATGTTATAACTGCTCCAAGCTAGTTGTACCGATTCTTGTTCTATTCTCTACCAGACACCTCCCATCAGATGTTATAATTGCTCCAAGCTAGTTGTACCAATTCTTGTTCTAATCTCTACTAGGCACCTCCCATCAAATGTTATAATTGCTCCAAGCTAGTTGTACCAATTCTTGCTCTAATCTCTACTAGGCACCTCCCATCAAATGTTATAACTGCTCCAAGCTAGTTGTACCGATTCTTGTTCTATTCTTTACTAGGCACCTCCCATAAAATGTTATAACTGCTCCAAGCTAGTTGTACCAATTCTTGTTCTAATCTCTACAAGGCACCTCCTATCAGATGTTATAACTGCTCCAAGTTAGTTGTACCAATTCTTGTTCTAATCTCTACTAGGCACCTCCCATCAAATGTTATAACTGCTCCACGTTAGTTGTACCAATTCTTGTTCTATTCTCTACTAGGCACCTCCCATCAGATGTTATAACTGCTCCAAGCTAGTTGTACCAATTCTTGCTCTAATCTCTACAAGGCACCTCCCATCAGATGTTATAACTGCTCCAAGTTAGTTGTACCAATTCTTGTTCTAATCTCTACAAGGCACCTCCCATCAGATGTTATAACTGCTCCAAGCTAGTTGTACCGATTCTTGTTCTAATCTCTACTAGGCACCTCCCATCAAATGTTATAACTGCTCCAAGCTAGTTGTACCAATTCTTGTTCTAATCTCTACTAGGCACCTCCCATCAGATGTTATAACTGCTCCAAGCTAGTTGTACCGATTCTTGTTCTAATCTCTACTAGGCACCTCCCATCAAATGTTATAACTGCTCCAAGCTAGTTGTACCAATTCTTGTTCTATTCTCTACTAGGCACCTCCCATCAGATGTTATAACTGCTCCAAGCTAGTTGTACCAATTCTTGCTCTAATCTCTACAAGGCACCTCCCATCAGATGTTATAACTGCTCCAAGTTAGTTGTACCAATTCTTGTTCTAATCTCTACAAGGCACCTCCCATCAGATGTTATAACTGCTCCAAGCTAGTTGTACCGATTCTTGTTCTAATCTCTACTAGGCACCTCCCATCAAATGTTATAATTGCTCCAAGCTAGTTGCACCAATTCTTGTTCTAATCTCTACTAGGCACCTCCCATCAGATGTTATAACTGCTCCAAGCTAGTTGTACCGATTCTTGTTCTAATCTCTACTAGGCACCTCCCATCAAATGTTATAACTGCTCCAAGCTAGTTGTACCAATTCTTGTTCTATTCTCTACTAGGCACCTCCCATCAGATGTTATAATTGCTCCAAGCTAGTTGTACCAATTCTTGTTCTAATCTCTACCAGGCACCTCCTATCAGATGTTATAACTGCTCCAAGCTAGTTGTACCAATTCTTGTTCTAATCTCTACTAGGCACCTCCCATCAGATGTTATAACTGCTCCAAGCTAGTTGTACCGATTCTTGTTCTAATCTCTACTAGGCACCTCCCATCAAATGTTATAACTGCTCCAAGCTAGTTGTACCAATTCTTGTTCTATTCTCTACTAGGCACCTCCCATCAGATGTTATAACTGCTCCAAGCTAGTTGTACCAATTCTTGCTCTAATCTCTACAAGGCACCTCCCATCAAATGTTATAATTGCTCCAAGCTAGTTGCACCAATTCTTGTTCTAATCTCTACTAGGCACCTCCCATCAGATGTTATAACTGCTCCAAGCTAGTTGTACCGATTCTTGTTCTAATCTCTACTAGGCACCTCCCATCAAATGTTATAACTGCTCCAAGCTAGTTGTACCAATTCTTGTTCTATTCTCTACTAGGCACCTCCATCAGATGTTATAATTGCTCCAAGCTAGTTGTACCAATTCTTGTTCTAATCTCTACCAGGCACCTCCTATCAGATGTTATAACTGCTCCAAGCTAGTTGTACCGATTCTTGTTCTAATCTCTACTAGGCACCTCCCATCAAATGTTATAACTGCTCCAAGCTAGTTGTACCAATTCTTGTTCTATTCTCTACTAGGCACCTCCCATCAGATGTTATAATTGCTCCAAGCTAGTTGTACCAATTCTTGTTCTAATCTCTACCAGGCACCTCCTATCAGATGTTATAACTGCTCCAAGCTAGTTGTACCAATTCTTGTTCTAATCTCTACTAGGCACCTCCCATCAAATGTTATAATTGCTCCAAGCTAGTTGTACCAATTCTTGTTCTATTCTCTACAAGGCACCTCCCATCAGATGTTATAATTGCTCCAAGCTAGTTGTACCAATTCTTGCTCTAATCTCTACAAGGCACCTCCCATCACGTGTTATAATTGCTCCAAGCTAGTTGTACCAATTCTTGTTCTAATCTCTACCAGGCACCTCCCATCAGATGTTATAATTGCTCCAAGCTAGTTGTACCAATTCTTGTTCTAATCTCTACAAGGCACCTCCCATCAGATGTTATAACTGCTCCAAGCTAGTTGTACCGATTCTTGTTCTAATCTCTACTAGGCACCTCCCATCAAATGTTATAATTGCTCCAAGCTAGTTGTACCAATTCTTGTTCTAATCTCTACTAGGCACCTCCCATCAGATGTTATAATTGCTCCAAGCTAGTTGTACCAATTCTTGCTCTAATCTCTACTAGGCACCTCCCATCAGATGTTATAACTGCTCCAAGCTAGTTGTACCAATTCTTGTTCTAATCTCTACTAGGCATCTCCCATCAAATGTTATAACTGCTCCAAGCTAGTTGTACCGATTCTTGTTCTAATCTCTACCAGACACCTCCCATCAGATGTTATAATTGCTCCAAGCTAGTTGTACCAATTCTTGTTCTATTCTCTACTAGGCACCTCCCATCAAATGTTATAACTGCTCCAAGCTAGTTGTACCAATTCTTGTTCTATTCTCTACTAGGCACCTGTCATCATCTTACTCTGATCTAAATAACGGTTCGGGTTCATACAGGCAACAATACACTGTTCGCTAGGATATAGAACATTTATTGTATGAAGTGTACAGTTGGCGCAGTGGGTAAACAGACCCGCGCTCTCTTATATTACATATCACAGATAGTTAAACATCAAACATATAGTTGTCATACAACAATCTAGCACACTATCTAGCCTAAGTATATCTATGAATATCTATGAGTCCCTCTCAGGCAGGCCTTGTTGTCTCTCTCCAGTCCGTCTGTCCTCTGCCGGTCTCCGCGTGTCCTAACTCGACACGGGCGGTAACTCTGTCCGAATTCCTCGTGGACCCCGCATTAGGCGGGCCACATCAGTGTCCACGGAATCATGGACTTGGTGACCAGCTCTTTCGAGAAGGTTCTAGATTACTCGCGGGTCCTGCGCGACTCAATGGTATCCCTTGGGCTGGAGTTGCAGCCCTCTACTATATATGAAAGTGAGGCGGTGACAGGATCCCCCCTCCCCCCTGATATGAATTTGTTGTTGGGTAATTAGATCCGTTCTAATTCTGTCACCCGAATCACATAAAGTTGGTGTTTGTAGTTTGGTGGATAGTAACCTGGTAACCTACCTACTAGCACTAAAAACTCATGTATTCTAACCATACAACACTTCTCTGATTTGGTGCAGAGATCCCTCTGTCTCTCGTGTGCTTAAATATGCTTATCAGACCGAAGTTACGTGGGCGTTTTAGTAGTTGTATTTACAACTCGCCCTTCTCATAGTACCCGAAGTGGTACCCAGACAAATAACCCCTATATAAAAGAGGGTTAACAAGACCGAAGTCTTGGCTAAATAAGTACACCTTCAAATCTTGATCTGTGTGTGTATTTCTATACACTTTTACTCCCGTATGTTATATAATGCTAAATATGTAGTTACCTTGTTCTTTTATCCCCCTCATACTACATGTGTCCCTGTTGGCTTGTTAGTGTGTTAACTAATAAGTTGATGTTTCTAATAAAGTGACTGTATTTTAAATTGATAGTGTTGAGTTTTGAGGTTTGTGTAACGTGCGTGCTGAATGTGTGGTGTATTTCAAGCGTCACGAGTTGGGATAACCTCAATCATGAAATACCGCACTGTATGCAATACATGATCAGGCATTCCAAGTAGTGGTGCTTAGATGTATCCTAACTGCTAAACTAAGTATATTACCCTAACTACTAAATTAACCTCACTACTAAACTAAGTTCTACACATGTATTGACAAATTAGACAAGTCATGCACTTTTACATGGAAGACGCAGACAAATTACAATGAATACGTTTTGCGTACAATTTGTCCGCCAAGTGTATCGTTCTCTCATTTAATCCTTTCACGCAGTCATTTCACTCATCTGTCATTCAAAATAGTAATTGGCTAAAATATATACTTAAAGTTGAGGTAAGCGTTATTGCCCTTAGAAAAAATGGGCTAGGCGATATTTGCCCTTTAAGAAAATACGTACTTTTTGTACGATGAATGAAAAATACGTTATAATTTAACTAGAGACACTTGTATAAGACGGTTATTTAGCCTATGAATGGCACCGTCTGTAATATTAAAGTAGAATATATACACATTACAGGTTAACACAATTTATATACATCATTAATGGAAATATAATACATATTTAATAGTAAACTAATTAATTAAATAACTCCAACGATGATGTGCGCGTTGACGTCCCTTCGTTCGTGTGTTATGCCATGAATGTTAAAGTTAGTATGGCTGTCTCTTGAGTGTTGTCGTCGATGTTGTTCTGTTTCGGCTGTTGCAAAGTTTTTGTAGCAACAGCAAGTATGGATTGCTCTCACTGTCCCGTATGAAATATTACAGTGTTCAGAGATAGTTCACTGGTTGATATTATTGGTTGAAATAACACAGTTACTGTTTCTTGCTGGAATTGTTCTGGAGCTTAGGCATTTGATGGTATAGTTCTTACAATATAGCTCTTCACGTATGTTTATGGGTGTCGTAATTAACCTAATCACTGAGAGTACTCTAGCAGGTGTAGAGTCACACTGTTATATGTAACGGACTAAAAGTATCACAGTTTATAGTGTGGCTACTGGCCAATGTGATAAGAGTCATTCTACTGGCGCATTGGTCTGCCGTGATAAAAGGTCAGCCACTATGTTATCGGTGCCCTTGATATGGCGAATTTCGAAGTCGAAGTCCTGAAGTAGAAGACACCATCTTTGTAACCTGTTGTTTTTGGGCGACCCATGGTTAAGGACTAATAATGGCGAACTGTCTGTGAGGACCACAAAGTGGCTTCCCAAGAGGAACTTAGATAATCTCAATATACAGAACAATAGGCTCAAACACTCCAATTCTACTGTGGCATAACGAGTCTCCGCCTTCTTTAGTTTGCGGCTGACGTAGAGAATCGGGTGTCGTACGCCATCCACTTCCTGCATTAAACATCCTCCTATTGCGATAGCGCTCGCATCTGTGGTCAAAATAAAGGGTAAATTTATGTTGGGTAATCGTAAGACTGGTGGATTAGAAAAAATATGTTTCAACCTACACATTGCATCATCTAAGCTGGTACTTTTACAAATTTTTGATGGATGATCTTTAGTTAACATATCAGAAAAGACTGAGGTGAGTTCTGCCCAATGTGGAATGAATTTAGAATAATAGTTAATCAGACCTAGTAAACTTCTAACCTGCTTCTTTGTGGTAGGCCACTTCTAGATTAAGGATCTTGGAAACAATTTTATCATCAGTCAACAATTTTCCTTCAGAAATTCTATGACCAAGGAAGTCTATTTGTGTATAGCCTATTTCAACCTTGGAAGGTTTGATAGTGAGTCCGAAAAAGAGAGATTTGGTTGAAGACTTGTTTAGGGTGAGTAAGTGAGAAGTCATATCAGAAGAATGGACGCATATATCATCCAATATAAGCAACTACATCATTAATTCCGTGTAATAACAATCTTGTTAGTCTCACAAATGTGGCCGGTGCGTTCTTCAGGCCAAAAGGAAGATATAGCCATTCGTATAAACCGAGAGGTGTTGCGAATGCTGTTATATATCTACAAGAAGGGTGTAGTGGAACTTGCCAATATCCTTTTGCTAAATCTGTCTTAGAAAATAAGGATGATTGAGCCATATCTAAAATAAGATCTTCACAACTGTTCATAGGCTCTGCATCCGTTGTTGTTCTGGTATTTAATATTCTATAGTCGATGCACAAGCGGATTGTCTGGTCTTTCTTTTTCACCAAGACAATCGGTGAAGAATATTGAGACATAGATTTTTGAATAATGCCATTCTTCTCTAAATCTAAAATTTCTTTATCTAATTTAGATCTGTAATGGAGAGGAATAGAATATGGTCTACATTTGACCGGTCTCAGATCTGTTAGCACAATTGAATGTGTTATTCTATCAGTGCGTCCAGGTTTGTTAGAAAAGATTGTCTTATAGTCGTCCAGGAGCGTCAAAATGTCTTGTCGCTGTTGTTGTGTCAACGTGTCAGAGATATGTATGTCATTTATACTCCCGTCGTCAGTCATGATTGGCACAGGGATTTCAGTATTGTCTATGTCTGTCTGATTTATCACAGATGCTACAGTTTGTAAATTGTTTTCAATGTCATTGTCGTTTCGTCTCCGTCATCAGTTCGTTGCGTCTGTCCATTTGTCTCATTGTCCTGTCTAGCATAGTATGGTTTCAACATATTTACATGTAATAATTTCAATTTTCCATTTACAGAGAATGTAGTAGGGTTATTTCCCCTTGACCAGTTTATGACATATATCACAAGATGTACAAAATGTTTTAATGTCTTGGTCGAACTTTGGCCAATAAAAATGGGTCAGGACAATTGCCCTGGTCAATTCGTATCCCATATGACCTCCAAAAGGGGAATCATGGGCTATTTTTAGCACTTTGTCTCGATGTGCTTGTGGTAAAACAATTTGCTGTGTCGTGGCCTGCTTTGTTGTGTAAAATCTAGTTAAGATGTTATTCTGTAGCCTAAATGTCCACGATGCGTTCTTAGTGACTTTTGGTTTAAGTCCTAATAATTTAAAGTATGGTGCAAGTGTTGTATCTGCTTTCTGTTCGTCACCAAAATTGATGTTAGTTGAGTTTGGCGCTACTATTTCTAATGATTCCTGCAGTTGGTCGGTGTTGGTTTTGTGGGTTGTCTGTCGTGTTATTGCGTTTGTGTGTTGTGTGTTTTGTTGCACATTTACAGGTTCGGTACTTGGTAGTTTGGTAGCATCCTCAATTCGAGGTTTTAATTCGGTCGTATCGTTTCTAGATTCGACCGCCCCTGCATTGTACACCTCGGTAAATTCGTTCTGAATTACCTCAGTGATTGTCTCCCTTGGTATTTTGGCAGCTTGAGACAAGCAAGAATGGTGTTTCTCTTTTGCGTTGCTATTCGTGTGGTGGATACCGTGTTTTTGCTCCCACCTTTTGATTTCTCTTTCAGAGCATGGATGTATGTTGGGTAAATTACCAAGTATAATATCCGCGACTGGATTTTCAAGGGCAGCACACAATACTTGTCCAGATATGAACGGTGTTTGAATTTCGACCAAAGCAAAGGGGTATTTCTCTATCGTACCTGAGAATGTGCGACACGTCACATGTTTGTCTGTGTAGTCTTTAGCGTCTATTAATGTTTTCTTAACACCACAGAGCGTTGCCCGGAATCACGAATTAACGTGCACTTTTTGTTGTTAACAAACCCTGTAAAAAAAACTAGCTTGCCTGTAGATGACAAAGCAGCGTTAGCTGTTTCATTTGAAATAGGGATCGTGTGTCCACACTGTAGTGTTGTGTCAAGTTGGAACTTCGTACAGGTGTTGCACTTACTGTCTGTTATGGTGTTTATGATGTGTACAGCATTCCCAAGCTCGCTTTCATTGTCGTGTTGATTGTCACATTCATTCAGTGACTCAAACTCTTCGTCAGACGACGTTTCTACTAATGCAGCATTGGCCTGTTTCAATAACTTTCGGCCTTCACAATTCTTATTATAGTGACCCCAGCTATTGCAGAAATAACATTTAATTGCTCTGTGGTAAGCCATGCGTTTAGCTGTTTGTTTCTCCACCATCTTCTTGAGGTGTTGAGGGTAGGTGGGTGCTTTGTCGCACATCCCGTAACTGTCGTGATGGTAATTGCAATATTGGCATTTTACTACTTTACCGACATTGGATCGTGGTTTAAATCTACTCTCTGTTTGTTTGGAGTATTTGGTGTTCACTACTGCAGCTGCTGTATCATTGTGACTTATGTTGAGCTGAAAAATATCCCTATTTGCTGTGAAAAATGCATTCCCCTTTGCCTCTATTTCCTGAATACTCCTACAGTCCATTTGTTTTAAGAACTTGGCAAAAGGTGTGGGGATGGTGCTAACTATTTTATCTATAATAATAAGCTCCTTAAGTTTATCATGGCTATTGTTGGTTTTAGCCGAGTTAATCCATTTTGTGCATATGTCTTGGACTGTACTGACATAATCTATAAAGGTTTGGTTTGGTTTGGTTGTGGAGATAATTTGGCAAATTGTTGTTGGTAACCTGCAGTGTCTAAGGAAAAATGTTGGAGAATGCGTTGTTTTAGGTACTCATAGTCTTTTCGCATTTCCTGTGGTATTGTCTCTATTACTTTTAGTGGTTCAAGAGCTAAGTTTCTCATTAGGATAAATGCCCAATCTGATTTAATGATTTTATGATGAGACATGAGACATTCAAAATTTTCTAAGTAGGCGGAGATGGAATCTCCTGAACAGAAAGCCTTCACGAGACCTTTATATTTATTATATTTTTGTTCGTCTTCTTTGCTTCTTAACTTATTTATTGATATTTCTGTGTTGGACTCCATTTCCATCTGTTTTAGTTTAATCTGTGTCTCGGCATTCAATTGGGCCTGTTTGGCGGCGGCCTCAAGCTCCATCTGTTTCTCCTGAGCCTGCAATTGTATTTTCTTCTCTTCAATTTGCAATTGCATTTTTTTTCTTCTGCTTCAATTAGCATTTTCTTTTCTTCGGCCTCCATTTGCAATTTTTTTTTCTTCGGCCTCCATCTGTAATTTCTTTTCATCTGCTTGTATTTGCATTTGCAATTTCTTTTCTTCGGCCTCCATTTGCAATTTTTTCTCTTCGGCCTCCATCTGTAATTTCTTTTAATCTGCTTGTATTTGCATTTGCAATTTCTTTTCTTCGGCCTCCATCTGTAGTTTCCTTTCCTCTCGTTCTATCGCTCTTTCTTCACGGGCAATGTTTTCTGCATGCGTTTTCTGTGCCCATTCTGACAGTTTTCTCTTCTTATAACCTAACTTTATTCCTTGCTCAATGCATTTATCTAAACTAGACATTTTGTATTTTACTTGTTTGTACAATTTATAGAGTTAAATCCCTTAGAAAAAATATGTTGTGTGGTCGAAAATTTGGTTAACTCCCCTAATTATTAATGTGTAAATCAAAATGCAAGGTTATGTTGGTGACAAGGTAATGAATCTGCAAAGAAATCAATATGATACAAAATAATACATTGATGAAACATGAGAAGTACAGCTTAGAATTACAATGGGTATGAGGTGAAACTTAGCTTTTAATTCAAGAACTCCTCGATGTTGTCTTGTACTCTCGTCACTGTTGGAAAGGTTTCATCGGTTGGACGCGGCACTTGTTGCGGAACAATCTGCTCGTGGAGCGAGAAAACATTAGTCACTGTCACACAAAAAAAATGTCAAAATAGTAACATGTCAAAAAAAAAAAATTTGTTTACAGAATCAAAATAATGAGGCACTGCGGAAGTAATGGTGAGACGTTGCCGAGGGACTCAGATTACCTCTATTTTATCGCTAGATAGCTACTAGTTTTATGTAAACTTGTAAAGTTAACAATTTCTTTGATTTAAACAAATCAATGTGTTACCAAAAATCAATGTGATATGATTAAATAATTACTTTTACATGGCATTTAATAGCTCTTTCAGAAAACATTCTATGCCAAAACCGGAAAACTAGCCCCCAAAAAGCCTGTCATCATCTTACTCTGATCTAAATAACGGTTCGGGTTCATACAGGCAACAATACACTGTTCGCTAGGATATAGAACATTTATTGTATGAAGTGTACAGTTGGCGCAGTGGGTAAACAGACCCGCGCTCTCTTATATTACATATCACAGATAGTTAAACATCAAACATATAGTTGTCATACAACAATCTAGCACACTATCTAGCCTAAGTATATCTATGAATATCTATGAGTCCCTCTCAGGCAGGCCTTGTTGTCTCTCTCCAGTCCGTCTGTCCTCTGCCGGTCTCCGCGTGTCCTAACTCGACACGGGCGGTAACTCTGTCCGAGTTCCTCGTGGACCCCGCATTAGGCGGGCCACATCAGTGTCCACGGAATCATGGACTTGGTGACCAGCTCTTTCGAGAAGGTTCTAGATTACTCGGATCCTGCGCGACTCAATGGTATCCCTTGGGCTGGAGTTGCAGCCCTCTACTATATATGAAAGTGAGGCGGTGACAGCACCTCCCATCAAATGTTATAACTGCTCCAAGCTAGTTGTACCAATTCTTGTTCTAATCTCTACCAGGCACCTCCCGTCAGATGTTATAATTGCTCCAAGCTAGTTGTACCAATTCTTGTTCTATTCTCTACTAGGCACCTCCCATCAAATGTTATAAACTGCTCCAAGCTAGTTGTACCGATTCTTGTTCTAATCTCTACCAGGCACCTCCCATCAGATGTTATAATTGCTCCAAGCTAGTTGTACCAATTCTTGTTCTATTCTCTACTAGGCACCTCCCATCAAATGTTATAACTGCTCCAAGCTAGTTGTACCGATTCTTGTTCTAATCTCTACCAGGCACCTCCCATCAGATGTTATAATTGCTCCAAGCTAGTTGTACCAATTCTTGTTCTATTCTCTACTAGGCACCTCCCATCAAATGTTATAACTGCTCCATGCTAGTTGTACCAATTCTTGTTCTATTCTCTACTAGGCACCTCCCATCAAATATTATAACTGCTCCATGCTAGTTGTACCAATTTTTGTTCTAATCTCTACTAGGCACCTCCCATCAAATGTTATAATTGCTCCAAGCTAGTTGTACCGATTCTTGTTTTAATCTCTACCAGGCACCTCCTATCAGATGTTATAATTGCTCCAAGCTAGTTGTACCGATTCTTGTTCTAATCTCTACAAGGCACCTCCTATCAGATGTTATACCTGCTCCAAGCTAGTTGTACCGATTCTTGCTCTAATCTCTACTAGGCACCTCCCATCAGATGTTATAACTGCTCCAAGCTAGTTGTACCAATTCTTGTTCTAATCTCTACTAGGCACCTCCCATCAGATGTTATAACTGCTCCAAGCTAGTTGTACCAATTCTTGTTCTAATCTCTACACGGCACCTCCCATCAAATGTTATAATTGCTCCAAGCTAGTTGTACCAATTCTTGTTCTAATCTCTACACGGCACCTCCCATCAAATGTTATAACTGCTCCAAGCTAGTTGTACTAATTCTTGTTCTATTCTCTACTAGGCACCTCCTATAAGATGTTATAACTGCTCCAAGCTAGTTGTACCAATTCTTGTTCTAATCTCTACTAGGCACCTCCCATCAGATGTTATAACTGCTCCAAGCTAGTTGTACCAATTCTTGTTCTAATCTCTACTAGGCACCTCCCATCAGATGTTATAACTGCTTCAAGCTAGTTGTACCAATTCTTGTTCTAATCTTTACACGGCACCTCCCATCAGATGTTATAATTGCTCCAAGCTAGTTGTACCAATTCTTGTTCTATTCTCTACTAGGCACCTCCCATCAAATGTTATAACTGCTCCAAGCTAGTTGTACCAATTCTTGTTCTATTCTCTACTAGGCACCTCCCATCAAATGTTATAACTGCTCCAAGCTAGTTGTACTAATTCTTGTTCTATTCTCTACTAGGCACCTCCCATCAGATGTTATAACTGCTCCAAGCTAGTTGTACCAATTCTTGTTCTATTCTCTACTAGGCACCTCCCATCAAATGTTATAACTGCTCCAAGCTAGTTGTACCAATTCTTGTTCTATTCTCTACTAGGCACCTCCCATCAAATGTTATAATTGCTCCAAGCTAGTTGTACCAATTCTTGCTCTAATCTCTACAAGGCACCTCCCATCAGATGTTATAACTGCTCCAAGTTAGTTGTACCAATTGTTGCTCTAATCTCTACAAGGCACCTGCCATCAGATGTTATAACTGCTCCAAGCTAGTTGTACCAATTCTTGTTCTAATCTCTACCAGACACCTCCCATCAAATGTTATAACTGCTCCAAGCTAGTTGTACCAATTCTTGTTCTATTCTCTACTAGGCACCTCCCATCAGATGTTATAATTGCTCCAAGCTAGTTGTACCAATTCTTGTTCTATTCTCTACTAGGCAGCTCCTATCAGATGTTATAATTGCTCCAAGCTAGTTGTACCAATTCTTGTTCTATTCTCTACTAGGCACCTCCCATCAGATGTTATAATTGCTCCAAGCTAGTTGTACCAATTCTTGTTCTATTCTCTACTAGGCACCTCCCATCAAATGTTATAACTGCTCCATGCTAGTTGTACCAATTCACATGTTTAAAATCTCATTCACTGAGGTGTTAAATTGTGGTATTTCTTTCTTCTTGGAGACTACCATTATTTCTGTTGTCTTATCTGGACTGTCCCATAGTTCCAAGTCTGCACTAAGTGTTTCTCTAGCATGCTAGTTGTGTACAAGTGTCTGCAGCCGTCCCATGTGTTCTTTCTGTCCAGGGCAAGCTCCTGGAGCCATCCTGACCATGTGCACCATTTGATTTCAGAACGGTGGAGACAAAAGTACATACTGTCTACAAGTCCATTCAGAAGCTGGGGAAGATGACCAAGGACCTGGACACATCTCTCAGGTGCACCACCTCCATAGCAGAAGTGGAAACTTTGGTAATATTGTCTGTGTCTCAGTCTTCTGTAGCTGTTATATTGTCTGTAGAGAGTTTGATTGCCATCTTATAGAGCTGATGCCTATAGATTTTTTCCTTCCCATCTTATTGAGAGAATGCCCCAGTGTTGTTGTTGAATTGATTTATAGATCCTGGAGTCAGCACTTCTGATCTTGTTTACATTTTGAACATAGCATTGAATTGAGCAATTCTAAAATTCTGATTGTATGTTATTTTTTAATTCAGCAATCTACTTTGACATTTTAAGCAGCTGACTTTCATTAATATTTATGCTACCTTTCTATCTTTTCTCTATTAATTTATCACTGTTCTTTCTTTTCTGTATGGCATCATCTGCTGTTGATGTCTCGTTAAAATAGAGTTGGTTTGACTGTGTTGGTGGGTCGCTAGCCAAGTTGATGTCTCGTTAAGAGTTGGTTTGACTAATTTGGTGGGTCACTAGCCAAGTTGATGTCTCGTTAAGAATTGGTTTGACTAATTTGGTGGGTCACTAGCCAAATTGATGTCTCGTTAAGAGTTGGTTTGACTAATTTGGTGGGTCACTAGCCAAGTTGATGTCTTGTTAGAGTTGGTTTAGTTCAACGCAGATTAAATGCCTGGACTTATCACTTGTCAAAGTGAGGTCAAGACTGGCCACTTTCTCTTTGCCTACAGAATGTGACGGCACTATCACATCACAGACCCAACACAGCAAATTGCCACGGGACACATTTATTTATTTGTTTTTTTTTTTTTACATTGTACTATGTTGTTCAGACTTGACTATGAATGAATCACCAAATAACAAATAGTACATTGTGAGCTTTACTAGAGCACGATTACAAGAAACAAAATGGACATTGTGGCTAAAACCTTCGTCAGCACAGAAGCAAACAAACACAACTGACACACAACTACACGAAAAACACTACATAAAATATTAAAGTTACTTATCTGTATCCTTGTTTGGCTGAATACGTCTTGAGCCATTATCAATGGGTGGAATTAACCAGATGTATGGTTCAGCCATCACTGGACTAAAGGTTAATAACGCCAGAAGTTCAGTGATTGGCTTAGCCTCCCGGTGGGAGGACACGGGATGGGGGGATGCCCAGGTGAGCGAAAGGTAAAAATAGGGAGTAGAGCACTATAGCCGGCTCTGTGGCAAAGGTGTCACGGACGCAGTTTGCAACTACGCATCCAGCACTTGAAACACAGCTACAAGCGATTTCGGATGCTGACCGCCGTGCGTTTGTTTTCATAAGATAGTACGAGTGCCAGTCGCTCAGAAAGCAATGACAGACCACTGAACGCAAACTTGCCAATAAATCATAAACAGCAAAAATAATTCTGGAGCTGACTGTGGCGTTCTGTAAAGGATATGCAACTAACTATTTTTAGTGGACTATACACATGCGCGGATGGGGTTTAGGGGTGGGGGGAGTGGAAGGTAAATGAAACTGTTGGACATTGAGGCTGTTAGGGGAGAGTGAACCCAACTGGAGGATGAGATGGTTTTCCAATGTCTTACGATCATTTTTGTGAGATGCGCATGATTTGATTGCCGTGACCTGTATGTTGGCCACACCACAGTGGTCAAAACTGTTGAAGTGTATGGATACCAGTTTCTGGGCACCACTGTTGATATCAGAGAGGTAGATGTTGCTTAAACTGTCAGCCAGACGTAGACCTGTCTGTTCGATATATCTCATATCACAACGTATGCAGATGCTTGCATAGATAACATTGCAACTCATGAATGAGAAACCCTCACGAATGTGGAAAGTGGTTTTAGGGAATATCAGACTCTGGGTTTGAAGTACATTTGGGCAGGTCTTACAACATGATCGAAGACAAGCCACCATGCCTAGAAGAGACTTGTGAGATTGGGGTAGACTACTATGGATCAGCACATACCTGATGTTGTGATCCCGCCTGTACGCCACCAGGGTTGCCTCTGAGAAGACATCTTGAGTGACCGGGTCTGCCTGGAGAATGGATAGATGTCTCAGGAGGATATTCTTGGTAGAAATATTATGGGGATGGTAGGTTAATAAGAGGGCAGGTCTATTATTTTGTGGTTTCGGGCTGGAGGAGAGAGCCTCGGCACGACTGATAGACTGGCAGCGGTGAAGAGCTGTAGACAGAACATTCTCAGGATAGCCACGAAGGTGGAAGAAATCCAACATTTTGTGGGATTTTTGTCAGAAGTCATTATCCTGACAAAGCCATCGGAAACGTACCTATTGCGAGAAAGTAATAGAACCCTTACAAGAAGGAGGATGGGAGGAGGTATAGAGAAGGAATGCGTGCGAGTCAGTTGGTTTATAGTAAACCGTCGTGCATAGACCAGTGGAGCCTAAAGAGACTGTTAGATCTAAGAAATTGACAACCAACGAAGAGATAGTGGAGATGAGTCTTATGCTGGGATGAAAGTCGGAGAAAAAGGCAATGAAGTCCTGGAGATCAGACAAGGGCATGTCTGAAACACCAAAGCAGTCATCGATATACCTCCTGTAGAGCAGTCCTTCCCAAACTTTTCACTTTTGCGGACCGGCATAAAATTTTCCTTTTGCACTAGGGACCGGTACCGTTTAAAAAAAAATTTTCTCCTTGTAATCTGGAAGTTTATATGACCTCACTATAAATTTTAATATAAATATAAGATTTAACGTAATTGTGGGTGTTGTCACAGTGCGCTAAATACTGCTCCATAATATTATTGGATGACGGTGATTTATTTAATGGTGGTCCCATTTTCATGAGTAAAACTTTTATTGTAGAGATTTACAAATCAAAAAAGTTTTCAAATGTCAAAACTACATTTAGGTTTTCTTGTAAAGGTGTATATACTCATATACACCAACAGTAATGAACACCAATATAAAATAAACATAAAATATTTCTTGGAAAACGATACCAAATCAGATTTTAAACCCCCTCTGCCATGCGTCCACCTTGACGAGGTAGAGGGGCTTGAGCGTTCCAATGACCCCAAGAGCTATGCCGGCGGTAGCACAGCTACTGGTAGGGTCACCCATGTCGGACAGGTCAAGGGAGAGGGACCAGACGAAGTGACGCACAAACCTGCTGCCTTGTAGGTAGACTGGGGACAGTCAAAGGCTAGGGAAAGCATCCCGAACAAATGCTTGTCGAAATCGGATGTACTGAGCCACAGGCTTGACAAAGAAGTGCAACGTAACTTTATCATTTCATGATGCCACAGATGAAAATAAATCGTTATGGTGCTAATCCCGTGAAGTCCCATCAGGCGGTGATAGTGCCGGGCCCCCTGCCTCGAGGGGGTCCACCCATGACTACTGGTGGTCACCTTCCCCTGTGCTGTGGAGTCAAGGCACAGAGGAGTAGGTTAAGAGTTATTGACCAAACACCCCGGACACTCAACATACTACAATGGAATGCAGAAGGAGTTTATAACAAGAAAGCCTCCCTAACACAGCGTCTTCATAAAGATAGAATAGATGTGGCATGCATTCAAGAGACACACCTCAACGCCAATCGCACATTTTCAGTCAAGGGATATCAGGCCACACGTTTCGACCGCGAAGGACACAAAGGAGGAGTTCTAATACTTACACGAAATACAATACCTTGCAGCGAAGTATCTGTGATCTCTGACAACCAAACGGAAATTATAGGTGTTGATATAATGATAAAGGACGTGAAAATAAGAATTTACAATCTGTATAGCCCGGCAGATAAGGATCTTACACTCTCAAACATGGAAATAACTGACACAAATTGCATTGTTGTCGGAGACTTTAATAGCCGTTCAGAAAGATGGGGATACCCAGATACTGACAAAAGAGGAGATGAAGTGGAGGACTGGGAAATAGACTCAAATCTCCATCTACTCAACAAAGCGGATGACACACCGAGCTTTTACTCCAGAAGATGGATTACCACTTCTACTCCAGACTTAGCTTTCTGCACAGGAGACATCCTCCACAAAATCGATCTCCATGTGCTTGACCAATTAGCAGGTAGTGACCACAGACCAATCAAGCTTGTAATAAATATGGAGTATGTTCCACAGGAGCAAAAGCCTTTGCCCCGTTGGAATTACAAACGAGCAGATTGGGACAGATTTGCCATACTAACAGACACATATTGTGAAAACATAAATACACGATATGGCAACATGAAGCAAATGGTGGAAAGTCTAAACAGAGCAATAATACAGGCGGCCACTGAGTCTATTCCAAGAGGAGCGAGGAAAAATTACAACCATACTGGACTGAAGAACTACAAATTTTGGAGGACAAAGTTGAAGATGCTAGGAAGACCGCAGAGAGAGAACAAACAACTGAAGCGAACATCTCTCTCAAAGCCATCTCAGCAAAATATAAAAGAACAGTAAATCAAACAACAAGAGATTGTTGGAGGAAAAAAACAGAAAAACCTGAATTTGACAGGGATGGAAACAAACTATGGAAACTAGTGAAAGCCATGAACAATGAGAAGAAAAA
>JACEFZ010018910.1:0-17716 GCA_014155875.1 Cepaea nemoralis | reverse complement strand
CTTGGGGACGTCTTTTTTGGAGGAGGATTTCCTGCAGGGGGTTTTCTGTCCTGCCTTTTCTTCCACAGCTCTTGCAGCCTGGTTCCCTCACATATGACTGCACCTTTGCGCAATGATGCACGCCACGAATTTCGGTCTCTGGCTGCAGCCTCCCAGGTGTCATGAGGGAATTCCAAAAGCATTCAGGGGAAAATTTTCAGAGTGTTTTTAAAAAACTTTTCTCTGGCCCCTGGGAGCGTTACCACAACGCAGTTCGCTGTAAAAAATTCGTTTAGGGAGCCTGTGATCTGGCATGCGAGTCAAGTGACCACCCCGCGATCTGATTTTTCATCAGTAGAGGGGGGATACTGGGCATGGTGCTCTTTCTAGGACTTCAGTGTCTGGAATCTTGTCTTGCCATTTAATCTTCAGTAGCTTCCTTAGGCAGACTGTGTGGAAGTGGTTTAATTTCCTAGCGTGTCGCTGATAAACAGCCCAGGTTTCACAAGCAATAGCAGTGGGATAATAAAAATGCTTTTTAGACTTTTAGCTTTTTTGCAGGCTTATTCCAGTTCTGTCCCATACATTCTGTACATTGCCAAAGGCTGCACTGGCCTTGGAGATTCTTGCATTCACTTCGTCTCGATTGTGGCAGCTTGTGACAGGGTGCTGCCAAGATAGGTAAATTTGTCCACAACACTTAGTCTATGAAAATTTACTTTGATATTCGGCACAGGTGATTATTCCCTGGAGCGGCGGTACATAACTACAGTCTTCTCCAAGTTGATATTGACCCCAAAGTTGGCACAGGCATGTGAGAAAGCTGAAACATTATGTTGCTGTCCGCCTCTGATTTGGGTATAGAGCGCAATCATCAGCAAACAGGAGCTCTCTGACGGTGCCGCTGAAATTTTGGTTTTAGCTTTCAGCCTTCTGAGATTGAAAAAATTTCCATCCATACGGTAGTTGATGTCTATTCCAATGTCGTCGTTCGAAGGCATTCATCAACATGGCTGAAAACATGAGGCTGAACAGTGTTGGTGCCAGGAACATCCTTGCTTCACTCCATTTGGGGACAGGAAAAGGGGTTTAGACAGCTCACCATTTTTCCCGTACTCTTGCCCGCATGCCGTCATGAAATAGCCGCACTATTTGGACAAACTTTCGTGGACAGCCATATTTCCATAATCTTTCCACAGTCCTTCTCTGCTGACTGTATCAAAAGCCTTGGTAAGGTCAATGAAAGTGGAGAACATTTCGCAGTTCTGTTCCTGACATTTCTCTTGCAGCTGCCTTGCAGCGAAAATCATGTCAACAGTTCCACGTTTTTTCTGAAGCCAATTGATTCAGGAAGAAGACCTTGATCGAGAGGGCTGTGAGGCGATTGAGAAGAATTCTGGCGAGTATTTCCCTGCAATTGAAAGCAGGAGATGCCTCGGTGGTTGTCACAGGATTGGCGGTTTCCTTTACGTTTGTAAGGTGGACTATTGACGCGCCCTTTAAAAATCTTGTGGCATGGTCTCGTTATCCATATGTTTGTGAAGACTTGGTGAAGCTGCTCTGTTAGGCCCGGCCCACCTCCCTTTGTATTCTCTGTGGGATGGAGTCAGGACCAGGTGCCTTGCCGCTGGAGAGTGCTGGAGGCGTGTTTATTTCCACTATGGTTGGCAGGTCTCAAGAGTCTCATGGTGGGAACTGAGGAAGGCAATTGATGGTTTCATCATCGAAAAGGAAGTTGCATTTAAGATGTTGCTGAAATGCTCTGCCCAGCGTTGGAGGTTTTCTTTCTTATCGGTGACCAATTTTCCCCCCGTTCACTGAGGAGGGGAACATGCCTGGTGATGAAGACATAGACGCTTTCAGTGAGTTGTAGAATTTTTTATATCGTGGCTTCGCAAAGACCTGAATTTCATCAGCTTTGCTACTCAGCAGGAGCCCGCATGTGCCGAAGTTTCTGCTGCACTACTCCTGAATGTTCTTGAAAGCATCTTTTTTGATGTTGACTTTGGGTATTCAAATGTGCCTTGAGGAGAAGATTTTCTCGGCCAGCAATTGTTTTATGTTTCGGAATTTTCATCAAACCAGTCTTTATGCTTCGGGGGGCTGGACCCCGGATTTCCATACAGTGTTGTAAATCGTGTCCTTTAGGGTCTCCATTATGTTCTGTATCCTGTTTAGCTTCAGCATTGGGTTGAGGCGGTCTTCCAGCATATTTTCAACGACTGCTGCATTTTCTTGCTGTTTAGGGGGGGTGACATTTAGCTTTGTTTTTCATTTTCGCCCCTTGAGGACGCCGTGGTGGCTGATGTGGATGTTCATTTTCGAGACAATGAGGGCGATGGTCTGCCCAAAATTCAGCACCACACATGGTTTTTTTCACTCGAAAGTCTTGTCTGTATCCTCCTGATGATGACTAGTCAATGAGGTGCCAGGTTTCGAGCGAGGGTGCATCCACGATGTCCCATTTCCCATGGGGAGACGGAAAATTGTGTTTGTAATCAGGAGATCATGTTCGGCACAATCTGAAGGAGGCGGAGTCCATTGCTGTTCAATTTAAAATTATTACATATAACATACACACACACTCCTTTTTTGTCTCACTCACTGTCTCTGTTTGTCTGAGTGTGTGTTGACTTATAATGTTTTAAAACTTCACACATACACAAAAAAAATTTAAACTAGTGTGCATGTTTGTGTGTGTGTGGGTGTGTGTGTGTGTGTGTGTGTTGTGTGTGTCTGTGTGTCTGTGTGTGTCTGTGTGTGTGTGTGCGTGCCTGCGTGCGTGCGCGCGCGGGGTGTGGTGTGTGTGTGTGTGTGTGTGTGTAGTAGAAACATAAAATGAACACACACTGTCACAGACAATTTATGTGTGACCGATAGACAGACAGAGAAGGCGTCAGACAGGGAGTCAGACAGAGGGGGAAAACATATGTGTATAGTTGAGTGTGTTTAGTTTGTATTTCAGAAATCATGTCACCGCAACGTTTCCCAAATAACAAGAGGGCAGATTAGACTGACTGGCCCATTTTCCCCCTTAACCCCCTTTTTGGGTTTCCCCCCCTTTAACCCCCCCCAAAAAACCCCCCACCTTTATTTTCCCTCCCCCCTTTCCCCCCCCTTTTTTCCCCCCCCCCAAAAAATTCCAAAAATTTTTGGGAAACAAAAAATTTTTAAATGGGGAAAAAAAAAGGGGGGGGTTTCCCCTTTTTTTTTCCCCCCCCCCCTCCTTTTTTTTTTTTTTTGTCTTTTTTTTTTTTTTTTTTTTTTAAAAAAAAAAAATTTTTTTAAAAAAAAAATTTTTTTTTTTTTTTTTTTTTTTTTTTTTCCCCCCCCCCCCCCCCCCCCCCCCGGGGGGGGTTTTTAAAAAAAAAAAATGAACCACCCCACCCCCTTTTTTCCCCAATAACAACAAACCCGAAAACCCCAACCCCCAAAAAAAAGGGGGTTTTTTTCCCCCCCCCCCCTTTTCCCCCCTTTTTTTCCCCCCCCTTTTTCCCCCCCCCCCCCCCCCCCAAAAAAAAAAAAATTTTTTTTTTTTTTAAAAAAACCTTTAAAAAAAAAAAAAAACCCCGGGTTTTGGGGCCTTTTTTGGGAAAAAAAATTTTTTTCTTTTTTGGGGGGGTTTTTTTCCAAAAATTTTTTAAAAAAAATTTTTTAAAAAAGGGGTTTTAAGGAAAAAGGGCCTTTAAAAAAAAAAAACCCAGTTTTTTGAAAAAAAAATTTTTCCCCCCGGGGGGGGGAAAAAAAGGGGGGGAAAAAACCCCCCTTTAAAAAAAAGGGGGGGGGAAAAAAATTTTTTTTTTTTTTAAAAAAAGGAATTTTTTTTTAAAAAAAAAAAAAATTTTTTTAAAAAAAAAAAAATTTTTTATTTGGGAAAAAAATTCCTTTTTTTAAAAAAAATTTTTTTGGGGGGAAAAAATTTTTTGGTTTTAAAACCCCCCCCTTTTTTTTTTAAAAAAAAACCCCCCGGGGGAAAAATTTAATTTTTTTAAAAATTAAAAAAAATTTAAGGTTTTTAATTTTAAAAAAACCCAAAAAGCCCAAAAGGTTTTTTTTCCCCAAAAGGGGAAAAAAAAAATTTTTTTTAAAAAAAATTTTTTTTTTTTAAAAAAAAAAAAGGGGGAAAAGGGGAAAAAAAAAAAGGGGGGGGTTTTTTAAAAATTTCCCCCCCCCCTTTTTTTTTGGGAAAAGGGGGAAAAAAGGGGAAAATTTTTTAAAACCCAAAAAAAAAAAAACCCCCCAAACAAAAAAACCCCTTTTAAAAAATTTTTCCCGGGTTTTTTAAAAAAAAAAAAAAAAGGGGGGGAAAAATTTTCCCTTTTTTTTGGGGTCTTTTGTTATTTTTAAAAAAAAAAATTTTTTTTTAAAAACCCTTAAGGCAAGAACCGAGAAGGGCTAAATACATGGATGGCTTGACCACGTGGCATGGTCGAGACAGAAACACAGAGCTGATCCACGACTCTGGTGATCGAGTGAGATGGCAGAACATGACCGCCCACGCTTATCGGCATTGCACATGATGGATGGATGGAACCACATATTACTAAAGTGAATTAGATGTAGCCAATTGGCATTTCTTAAGCATCTGATGAGGAAATATCTCAATGAAATGAAAACTTACTGAGAACTGTTGCAGTTGACAGGATAGCATTCTGAGGTAGGTAGAGAAATAAATACCTAGATTGCTTGGCCAAATGAGACAATCAGACAAGAACACAGACAAGCCCCGAGAATGGTGTAGTTGTGTGAGACTGCGATCTCCGCAATTCCCCCCCCCCCCCCCCACACACACACACAACGTGGCATGGTACATGTCACTGATGATCCAGAGTTACAAGAGAAGTTATTCCAACCACAAGTTTGTG
This sequence comes from Cepaea nemoralis, assembly GCA_014155875.1. NCBI lineage: Eukaryota > Metazoa > Mollusca > Gastropoda > Stylommatophora > Helicidae > Cepaea > Cepaea nemoralis. The sequence goes on along the minus strand of JACEFZ010018910.1, from coordinate 12,872 downwards.
AAGGTTTCCTTTAATTGTCTCTAAACTCCACACCTGCTACCCTCAAGCCACAACGAGGCACACCCGTTATCGTTTGGGACTCGCTGATCGGGGAGATCAAGACATATTTTCTTCTACCTTCGCAATAGTTCAGTCATGTTTTAATTCCACAGAAATCTTTGGCGTGCGTGAAGAGGTGAGAGGGAGAGGGCAAGGAGGAAGAAGCCGAGGCGTTTGTTACAAGTACTCACCTTTTTCCACAACCTGATTTGTGTTGTATACTGGGGAAATGTGTACGGGATGAGTAAGATTATCAGGGGCGAAATCAACTGACACACACATACAACAACAGACACTCAAACACATACGCACACGTCTACTTTTCTCCAGGTGTTTTGGTAGGTTCTCTTCAGGGAAGTCTACATGGGGATGCTCCTATCTATGTGTTACTGTCATTCTTTGCTGTCTTGTTGTTATGTTCTATAATTTTATTCTTATGTACTATCTGATGTTGTTTTATTTAAATTCGTTTGCGGCTTCTTTATAGAACGCTTGCCTGTTTGACCTCCTTTATTGTATTTATTTATTTTTGTTTTAGCAATGGCGTTTATTTAGTGATTGACAAACATTTCTCCGCTATTATGCTATCAACTCTTTTCTCGCTCTCCCTCTTCGTATAGCTCTGCCACTCCTACTCTCTCTCTCCATGTTCTCTCTCCGTTGTCCTCTCTCTCTCTCTCTCTCGCTCTCTATCTCTCTCCCCCTCATATATATATATATATATATATATATATATATATATATATATATATATATATATTATATATATATATATATATATATATACACACACTCCTTTTCTGTCTCACTCACTGTCTCTGTTTGTCTGAGTGTGTGTTGACTTATAATGTTTTAAAACTTCACACATACACAAAAACATTTAAACTAGTGTGCATGTTTGTGTGTGGGTGTGCTGTGTGTGTCTGTGTGTCTGTGTGTCTGTGTGTGTCTGTGTCTGTGCGTGCGTGCCTGCGTGCCTGCGTGTGTGTGTGTGTGTGTAGTACTGAAACATCATAAATGAACACACACTGTCACAGACAATTTGTGTGTGACCGATAGACAGACAGAGACAGGCGTCAGACAGGGAGTCAGACAGAGGGGAGAGCATATGTGTGTGGTTGAGTGTGTTTAGTTTTGATATTTCAGCAGCTCATGTCACCGCAACGTTTCAACTAACAAGAGGGCAGATTAGACTGACTGGCAAACCTGCGCACACCTCGACAACAAAATGTTGAGCACAACTAATGAAACCACAAAACGTCTATACACTCTTTGTTCATTGGACTCTGGATCAGCTTCTTGTACTTGCCCAAGGTGTCCTCCATATCCATCTCCATGCTGGTCGCTCGCAGCATCTTCTTCCAGGAAACATACATCCCATCTCTGTTCTACATATTGTGAAGTTGAGGTGGACAAGGTGTTTCAGTTTTCACATTGTGAAGTTGAGGTGGACAAGGTGTTTCAGTAACTGACCCGTGACTCACACCCGTATTAGTATGATTTAATTTGTACAAACTGACCCGTGACTCACACCCGTATTAGTATGATTTATTTTGTACAAACTGACCAGTGACTCACACCCGTATTAGTATGATTTAATTTGTACAAACTGACCCGTGACTCACACCCGTATTAGTATGATTTAATTTGTACAAACTGACCAGTGACTCACACCCGTATTAGTATGATTTAATTTGTACAAACTGACCCGTGACTCACACCCGTATTAGTATGATTTATTTTGTACAAACTGACCAGTGACTCACACCCGTATTAGTATGATTTATTTTGTACAAACTGACCAGTGACTCACACCCGTATTAGTATGATTTATTTTGTACAAACTGACCAGTGACTCACACCCGTATTAGTATGATTTAATTTGTACAAACTGACCCGTGACTCACACCCGTATTAGTATGATTTATTTTGTACAAACTGACCAGTGACTCACACCCGTATTAGTATGATTTATTTTGTACAAACTGACCAGTGACTCACACACGTATTAGTATGATTTATTTTGTACCCAAGCAGTTTTCTGCTATGAGTCTCTAATGATATAGTTCCCTGCTATAGGTCTCTGGTGGTATAGTTCTCTTATATGAGTCTCTGTTGGTATAGTTCCCTGCTATGTGTCTCTGGTGGTATAGTTCCCTGATATGAGTCTCTGGTGGTATAGTTTCCTGCTATGGGTCTCTGGGGGTATAGTTCCCTGATATGAGTCTCTGGTGGTATAGTTCCCTGCCATGGGTCTCTGGTGGTATAGTTCCCTGATATGAGTCTCTGGTGGTATAGTTCCCTGATATGAGTCTCTGGTGGTATAGTTCCCTGATATGTGTCTCTGGTGGTATAGTTCCCTGATATAAGTCTCTGGTGGTATAGTTCCCTGCCATGGGTCTCTGGTGGTATAGTTCCCTGCTATGGGTCTCTGGTGGTATAGTTCCCTGCTATGGGTCTCTGGTGGTATAGTTCTCTGAAATATGTCTCTGGTGGTATAGTTGCCTGCTATAGGTCTCTTGTGGTATAGTCCCCTGTTATAGGTCTCTGGTGGTATAGTTCCATGCTATGTGTCACTGGTGGTATTGTTCCCTGCTATAGGTCTCTGGTCGTATAGTTTCCTGATATGGGTCTCTGGTGGTATAGTTCCCTGATATGTGTCTCTTGTGGTATAGTTCCCTGAAATGTGTCTCTGGTAGTATAGTTCCTTGCTATTGGTCTCTGGTGGTATAGTTTCCTGCTATAGGTCTCTGGTGGTATAGTTCCCTGCCATGGGTCTCTGGTGGTATAGTTCCCTGCTATATGTCTCTGGTGGTATAGTTCCCTGATATTGGTCTCTGGTGGTATAGTTCCCTGATATGGGTCTCTGGGGGTATAGTTCCCTGTCGTGGATCTCTGGTGGTATAGTTCCTTGCTATGAGTCTCTGGTGATATAGTTCCCTGCTATTGGTCTCTGGTGGTATAGTTCCCTGCTGTGAGTCTCTGGTGGTATAGTTCCCTGCTTTGAGTCTCTGGTGGTATAGGACCGTCACTTTTTGTAGAACGGAAGGCACAGAGCAAAAAGTAGCAAATCTGTCTCCTCACTTAGTATACGACGAGCCCGGTCGTCGAACCCTCGTCCGACAGTGCTCATGACATTATGGGCGCAGTTCCCTATCAGCTTCGCTAACGCTCCTGCTCACATGCGTACACTACCACGGGAAAGCTCCTGCTCACACCCGTACGCTACAACAGAAAAGATGCCTGTTCTCGCGAGGATTGCTCTGTTGACGCTACAACAGAAAAGATGCCTGTTCTCGCGAGGATTGCTCTGTTGACGCTACAACAGAAAAGATGCCTGTTCTCGCGAGGATTGCTCTGTTGACGCTACAACAGAAAAGATGCCTGTTCTCGCGAGGATTGCTCTGTTGACGCTACTACAGAAAAGATGCCTGTTCTCGCGAGGATTGCTCTGTTGTGTAAGCTGGTGCTGTGTATAGATCCGGACGGATATACAACGGTCTTATGCATGTCTGGTCAGGTAGAAATATTTGGAGACTATATACTTGAGAGATGTTTATATTCTGTACCACTAATACTTGGATGCCCGTGCTGTGGCGTTATAGACGCAGTTCGTATTCCGCTTACCCGCGTTCGAAAAAACAGCTTCTCGCGATTTGGCAGCAGACCACGATGCGCTGGGTTTTAACGAATTGATATGGGAGCCGGTCTTTCAGAAAGCAATGGCAAACTACTGAATGTAAACGTGCCAAGACACCAACAACAGCAGTAAAATGCTGATGTTTACAGCGATGTCCAGTAAAAAGGACATTAAAAAGGGTGAAAAAATCTTGGATGGGCGTGTCTCCTCTTGAAATGTTGGAAGGTGCACGAACGTTGGTCAATAGTTAGGTTCGTGCAGGTTCCTTAGCAGAAGATGGAGTAGGAGGACGGAAAGATGGAAAGGAAAGAGAGGACTAACAGTTACAAACAAATTAAGCCCGAAGCAGAAAGAAAGAAAGAAAGAAAGAAAGAAAGAAAGAAAGAAAGAAAGAATGAAAGAAAGAAAGAAAGAAAGAAAAGAAAGAAAGAACGAAAGAAAGAAAGAAAGAAAGAAAGAAAGAAAGAAAGAAAGAAAGAAAGAAAGAAAGAAAGAAAGAAAGAAAATTGAACGATTGAGATCAAGCGATTGAATAAGAAAAGGTAGACAATTGCTTCATTGAGTGTGATAGATCGAGCAGTAATCAATTCACAGAAGAGAGTTTCTTCTCGGCGAAAGAAATAGCTGGCCATGCAAGCAATGCTTAATATGAAATTCAAGAAAGAATAAGAAAGACAGAAGGATATGCATATGATAGAATCGATGAATATGTAAACAATATCGACACTGTCATTCAATTTTTATAGCACTCAGCGCGCGACCGAATCAATTAACGCGTGGACAAATTCCAAATCGATCGTTTCAACAGCCTTCCCGTGTATATTTTTGTCGTCTAGTTCGAGTCTCAATACGGTCTTCTATTGATTGCCCTTTCTATTTTTCATGATTTATTTTTTTTACGGTATTGCTTTCCAAAGATCGGAAATCATCAAGGTCGTGGCTGAAGTGGCAAACTACTTGAGGCGAACAAACCAGCTCTCAGCAGTTCGCGTCGTACAGTACACCGGATAGACCTCTCAATTATGGCTCCTGGTGTCGATTCCAGTATTGCCTGAGGTTGACTCAATACAATGGATGCACGGGAACTGAACAACAACAAAACGAATATGCAGATCATACCAATATGCGAACTAAACAATCCCAAACACTGTGACATTAAATATGATGGCGGTAAAATTATAATAGTGCAACTGTATGTACAAATAACACAGGATGTTACAAAAGCGTACAATATTTGTTCAGAACGATAGCTGGAAATACAGAAAGAGAAATTCTGTGAACCAGAATCATAGTATGAGAGAAAAGAAGAAGAAGAAGAAGAAGAAGAAGAAGAAGAAGAAGAAGAAGAAGAAGAAGAAGAAGAAGAAGAAGAAGAAGAAGAAGAAGAAGAAGAGACGAAGAGGAAGAAGAAGAAGAAGAAAGCACTTACAATAAAGTAGTAAATACTTCTGGCCTTGAGTCGTAGATGTCAATTGTTATTCAACGATGTGTAGAAAGATGATGTGACACATCAACGATGAACATATATATGATGTGAATATTTATGTTACATGAACGATGTACAGGTATATGATGTGACACATTATGTTACATGATTTGATGATTATGTTATGATTCGATTTTCCAAAGAAAGACTGGGAATTAATAATTTTTAAGGCGGGGGGTGGGGGGTGGGGGGGGGGGGGGGCTAAATAAGACGAATTATAAATATAGAAATGAAATAACATGGTCGCCGGATGAAACGTATATTTTGAACACATTAAAATGATATAATGACTGGCACTTTGCCGTCTTGTTAGACGAAAGTTGTAAACTGGAGTTATACCTCTCCATAGCAAAAAGCCTAAGCTGAATTTAGAGACCATGTGTTGTCAATGAAGCACGATCCCTCTCTCGGCTAGTTTGCTCCAGAGGAATGGTAACACCAGTACATCTGGAACAGACAAACTACGGAAGCTGCCGGATCAGCTAAGCTTCGATACTATACCAGTTGCCGACTAAGACTAAGGGCCTGGTCTGTCCTACGCTGACAATTAGTCATGGGTTAAGCTTGTACCATCCCATTTGCGCTACTGGGTCCGAAGCCGTTGGAACGATGTGGGGTGTCGGGTTTGATGAGCGCCGCACAGCATCAGGAGTTAACAGAAAGCAGATAGTACCGTCACACGGTAACACAGTCATATCTGACTAAGACCTAACCTAAGATAATACACGGCTGCAAACCATACAAGAGACAAGGCAAGCCTACAATAGAAAGGTAACACTATTTTAATAGGAGAATACCATCAAGAGAGGGGCGGAAAGCAGTTTGATAGACAATACCATGAGGACCGACTTTAGACCATTCCCTAGATGGACTGCAACCAATTTTCTTTGCAAAGATGGCAATTTATCTGAAATTATAAATAGTCACCTGGCATCTAACATGATCAATTGTCGCTTGATTTGTGGCGGTAATGAACATTTATGATACGATCAGTTGTCACAATAGGTCTGAGAGTAATAATAATTATACCAGAGCGAGTCAATAAGTAAAGTCACAACGTTCTGAGGGATGGCAGGTAAATGTAGTTGGTGTTTTCTACAGGTGTCTTTATGTGACAGCAACATCGAACTTTCTATTCCCGTTCGTCAGGTGGCGCTAAGTGTCTCATGCGCATTAGTAGTGCGTAAACAAAATGGCGACTGTACTTACTGAGTGTACAACCAAAGACCAACATGCTGTTGTGCGTTTTTTGTGGGCAAAATGATTTCCTGCAAAGGACATTCATAAGGAAATGCTTCCTGTTTACGCTGACAAATGTTTGTCTCGTAAAGCGGTGCATAGCTGGGTAGCAAAATTTTCTCAAGGACGCAAATGACGCCGAAGTTGAATGTGAAGTGAAAACGTGGTTTAGAAAACAGAGCACGCAGTTCTATGCAATCGGGTTGGGAGGACTGTTAAAACGATGGGATAAGTGCATCAATGTTGGTGGAAATTATGTTAGAAATAAAGGGACAATGTATGCATACAAATAAAGTGGTTTCAAGTTGTTATCATATTTAGTTAGTTTTCTACAGCCATTTGTGACTTATCTATTGACTTCCCCTTGTATATCATGTAGTAAATTTTTACAGTTAAAAGTTAGTTGCATATTCTTTACAGGGGTGTTCGCAGTCAACACCAGCATTTGTTGTTGTTGTTGATGTCTTGGCAAGTTCACGTTCAGTAGTTTGCCATTGCTTTCTGAACGACCGGCACCAATACCATTTTGTAACAAAAAAAACTAGCGCAACGCGGTCTGCTGCCAAATCGCGTGCAGCTGTATTTCGAACTCGGGTATGCGGGATCACGAACCATGTCCATAGCCACGGAGACCGGCAGTTGTTACAGTAATGAACCTTACACATAATCAACTGATCTTTTGTGATCTGTTGTCAGATGGCATCTGACATTAATGAACATATCTTATGTCATCAACTCTCACTTAGCATCTGATGGTAATTAACATATCTGATATGATCAATTGTCGTCTGTCATCTGACAGTAATGAACAAGTTTGGTATCATTAATTGTCATTTGACACCTAACAGCAATGTATGTATTTGATGTGAGAGGCCATCAACTACCATCTGACAGTAACGAATACATCTAACTTCATTATTTGTCTCCTGACATCTCAGAATAATGAAAACTACATCTAGTCAACTAATCTGTTGTAATAAGTTGCCGCATGACAGGTAGAAGTGAATACTTCCAATGTGATCACTTGTCACTGATATCTGACAGCAAAGAACATAACTCATGTCACCTGACAATAATTAAAATATTTAATGTGGTCAATTGTCACCTTACATCTGACAGTAATTAATATATTTGATGTCATCAAGTGTCACTGACAATTGACAGTAACTAATATATTTCATGCCATCAATTGTCACCTGACATCTGACAGTGGTGAATGTGTATAATGTCATCAAATGTCACCTGCCATCTGACAGTGATAAATATATCTAATGTCATAAAATGTCACCTGACACCTGACAATGATGAATACATGTAATGTCATCAAAGGCTACCTGACATCTGACAGTGATGAATATGTGTAATGCTATCAAATGTCACCTGACATATGACAGTCATGAATATATCTAACGTCATCGAATGTTGCCTGGCATCTGACAGTGATGAATATATATATATATATATATATATATATATATATATATATATATATATATATATATATATATATATATATATATATATATATATATTCAAATGTCACCTGACTGAAGTCAGTGATGAATATATCAAATGTCATCATATATCACATGGCAGCTTCCAGTAATTAAAATATTTGATGTGGTCAATTGTCACCTGACATCCAACAGTGATGAATATATGTAATGTCATCAAATGTCACCTGTCATCTGACAGTAGTGAATATATATGTAATGCATCAACTGTCACCTGACGTCTGACAGTGATGAATATAACTAATGTCATCAAATGCCACCTAACATCCGACAGTAACGAACATTATAGCTATTCGTATTTTATGTTTCCTTTCTTGAGTGCCAATCTGTGTCCCGTTGGAGGGAAGTGATAGCGACTGGTGTCATTTCTGCTGCGTGATAGATTACATGGTTGTCGGCCCTGGTCCTCTGTGCGTGTGAGTGTAAGTGTGTATGTACACGGCGCCATTCCCCCACCCTCATCCCGCACCCAAGCTTCTAAATGAATGTGTCAATGTGTGTGTGTGTAGTGTGTTGTGTGTGTGTGTGTGCGCGCGCGCGCACGTCAGCCAGTATGATATATCCCAGAGTCGATTCCCCGGAATCGATGGTGAAATAACGGTCATTTGATTCAATGAGACTGTTCTACCTTGATCAATAGCCCCACTTCCGATTGCCAATCCCGCTGTCGCCATTTCCCCGAGACCCACAAATTCCCGTAATCAGAATCGACAACAGTTGCGTCTCTGGTGTCCTTTTGAGTTCCCCTGAATTCCACATCCCAATGCAGTCATTATCAATAATGAAAACAATAAAATAAACTAGCAGCAAACACATAGGCACACATTACCTAACGTTTGAACATAAAAAACTTTGTATTTTCTATTATATGATTATACTTGATAGACATTGTGGAATTTTCCTGAAATGCATCTATATAATTCGCTTTGTTTGTATTTTTCATTTCATCGATGTCTATCATTGTAAAACAAAGTTATATCCAAAACAAATGTTAGTATTAATTTTCCAAATACGTGTCGTCTTCTTCTTTTTTTTTTTTTCTTCGTCGGCTTTGAACTCACGCGTCGTTCATACACATGCTACTACCTCCAGTGCAGTGGACTGATGTTTGCATCTGGGTTAGCTTTCTCTATTACCAGTGTACACTGCCACCAGGAGAATCCACTTCGACTTCAAACGGTAACTTGTAATTTACGACCCTAAGCCAAGGACAAGCAGTCAACATTTTATTTCAAATGACAAGTGAAGGGGTTGAACCCGCTACCTCGGCATCAGCACACCAGATGTTTAAGAACAAAAGCTCTCATCCATTCTGCCATGCTGACCTCTTTTCCATTATGATTACATCCAGCTGTCACACTTGCCAGGGGGTGCTCTAACACAGTAAATGCTGGAATGGATTGCTAGCTCTCAAGCCATGCTACATGCCTTATACAGTTAGATAAATGTTCTTTGCAGGATGTTACAACAAACCCCAGAATTTATTGATTGTTTGTGATTGTCTACGGAATTGTACGCTCAGGGTTTCACAATGCCCACCTACCTGGTTCGATGTCAGCCGCAGGCGATATAGCAGCGGATCACTTTGTTTTTATTTTTATAATGTTATGAGATTTGGACGTTTAGAAAGCAATGACAATCTATCGAACGTTAAATTGTCTAAAACATTAGAAACAGCCAATAAATATGAACAGATGTAAATATCATAGATTTAAATGAACTTAGCATAGGTCAAATAACAAACACAAAACACATCGGATGTGTCTACACATAGCTAATTTTCATTTGGGGTTGGGGAGGGGGGCTGGAGGGGTTATATAGTGTGCTGAGAGGTCAGCATGGTCGAGAAGTGTCACGCACTCGCTCTTAAACTTCCGGTGAGCTGAAGGTGGAGTAGTGGACTTAAACGTTGACTTCTCGTTCAGACAACACTGGCAAACTCATTCATTCATTCAATAGCATGTCTTTTGCAGAACCTCTCTCCCATAACAACCTTTCGGAAAACCTCTCGATCATAAGCAAAATGTCCCGCGTCCGATACACCCATCTGGAGATCATCCGCCACATCCTGCACCCATCTTCTCTTTGGCCTTCCTCTTCCTCTCTTCCCAGGCATATACCCCTCCATTATTGTTCTCTTCAAACTTTCGTGACGTTTCAAGTGACCAACATATTTCAATTTTCTTTGTTTTATCGCCTTTAATAGCCAACCTTCTTCAATATTCAGCTCTTGAAGTATTGATGCATTTGTTCTTTTATTTTTCCAAGATAATCTTAGAACTCCTCTATAACATTTATATTCAAAAGCATTTATGCTCTGTTCAGCTTATTTAGTAAGTGTCCAGGTCTCACAGGCGTATGTTGCAAAGGGATCGATGCATGCTCTTAAAAATTTAATTTTTGTAGTTCTGTCTGTCCCACTCCACAATTTATTCAGTTGTTTTAGTCTTTGAAGAGCAATAGATATTCGTCTTTTAATTTCTTTCATTGTGTCACCATTGTTGGTAATCAATGACCACGATATTCGAAATTTTCCACCACCTCCAATTTTTCCTCATTAACATATATTTATTTCTCCATTGTAGTTTTATCTGTTTGCATTATCTTTGTTTTTGCTATATTAAGATAAACATTGTGATTTTCACTATTTAATTGAGTTGAGATTATCAGGTTTTCTATACCACTCTTCGTCTTCTGCTGCGTTCATCCGGAGAGTTTTTTCGGACGTGACTGCGTTGTGCCTGTTTACAGCAGAGCTGCGTTCTTGCGCCGTTACACCGACACATCCGACTTCTGTGGGCATTTGTTGACTGGGGTAAGCTTCCCGGGGGTTTCTTAGGACATTTGACTCGTACTGTTGTGGTGTTATTCCCTCGTCCAATCTGGCCCATTTAGAGCAGCCGAAGACATCCTAGTCAGTTCTCAAGGGAAGGCAGGGGCAGACCATGGGCATTCCCCGCCATCCAATCAGGCTTCCATAATTGCAGATCCGACACATAGCGCTCTGGTACTGGGCTCACCCAAGGAATCGTCACGTCCTGCACATGGCTGCTTAGCTTCACTTCAGTATATCAGGGCCTTCCGTTCACCACAGGCTGCTCCTCCAGAAACCAGAAGAATGCAGTCTGCAGATGACATCCACACAGTGAGCTTTCAATACTTAACTGCAAGGTATTGCGTATCGTTTAAGCATTAGAACTACTCCTTTGTGTCGTTCGCGGTCGAAACGTGTGGCCTGATATCTGTCGCGGAATTCTTGGAGTTGTCGATCGATGAAAGACTGTCGCGCCATTCGTCTACAGGCAGCCGCCATTCTTTGATATTGGGGACAGACTGTCATGATGGGAGTCGGCAAGAACTTTTGTTGTGGGGAAAAGATTTCTCCAGATCACAAGCCGGCAAGACTTTTTGGAGTACCAGATCAAAGCGGGACAGCCGGCCGGTTGTTTACATCGCGTCGGAAAAGGAGAGAAAAAAATAGTTTCTCGACGCCTAGTGTCTAGTCAGATTTGTGACGTCATTCAGACACAGTTTTAAAACAGTCTAGACAAACACCTTTGGCGGGAGTCGACCAAATGTTGTGAGGCAACAAGGACGTGTGTGTGATGTTCCTGTTCTGATTATGGAAAGAGACCACGGTGTCTTATGTTGATTTACATCGGCGGACATTTGTCCATTGTGTGATTTAGTGGTCTCGATTTCAGACGGGAATAAATATATGGTATTTAATTAAATGATTCTTAGGAGTCGAGCGTAGTAATGTGCGTTGTGAGAACTTATTATATGAGCGTCGGCAGCAGTAGGCTATCGCGTTGCTTAAACTAGCTAGTCTGAGATATCAATTAACTCAGTGAGTTGAAGAACAAGGTAGAGGGATGATATTCGGGGAGATTGGGGATGGTTGGGGGGGGGGGGATAGGAAAAATGTCAAATGGTAGGATCTTCCAGTAGGATATCTACTGGGTATCTGCGCTTTTTATTTAGTCTTTCCTTGTCTTACCATGACTCAGACCGGTGTGATGAGCTCCTCTGCCTTATGCCAGAGTTTAGTTCTCTGTTAAATATCTGTGTGCGGTCGTCGGCCTACACTCACCTAAAGAAGGTCGGAATCGGGTTGCTCTCACCGGGTGTGCTCTCTTCAACAGATTCCACTATGTTTTCCAAAAAAAGCTAGCAGACAATTGATTGATTGATTGATTGATTGATTTAGGAATCGACATCACAGCATTCGGGGCATTCCCATAAGTGTTCCGTTCCCATCCTCAGCAGCCAGCGAAGAGTTCCAACACTAATAGTACCAGTAGCAATCTGATTATAAGTCCGTCTCGCCTTTCCTCTGAGCGTTGAGCATCGGCCAGATCCCTTCGTCACTCCTCGTTGTCTCATTCTTGGTAGACCATGGTAATCCATTTGCTCCTCCGAGGTGTGCACGTGCTCCCACGAGGCCGCAACTACGTCTGCCTTGTCATGTATCAATACTCCACCAAGTTCTGCAGAGCCAGCCAATCTGTCCACCTGTTAATTTCCCAGCACACCGGCATGCCCCGGAGAAAAGATCCAGGCGATGCTTGTCACCCGTGACCTCCGAAGCGAATCAAGCCACTCCGCACTAAGTCTGAACGTCCTCACCTTCGTCAGCATGCTTTCTGAGTCAGTTACAATCACGATGTGTGTGTTTCGTATTCTCCATCGAGCGGAGAGCCGCAGTGACTGCCTCCACTTCCATTCTTAAGCTGGATGTTGTGGTTCATATGTCAGGCTTTTTCCCGCCCAAACATCGACCATTAGCTTTGGCTATGAACCCCCAGCCAAATTCTCTCACCCCTTGACCCGAACCATCTGTGTAGATAATCACATCTCCCGAGTGAGCATTTTCCCGAAAATTTAGGGGGTTTTGGGTTTTGGAAAAATTTCCAACTTTTCCGTGGGCCCCCCCCCCTTTTTTTCTGGGGGG
>JACEFZ010018909.1:67500-96301 GCA_014155875.1 Cepaea nemoralis | reverse complement strand
TTGGTTTGTTTTTTTTGGGCCCCGGGGCCCCCAAAATGGGGGGGGGGGGCGGAAAAAACAAACATGATGCTCAACCTACTACTGAAGCCGGGCTACCTAAACTATGACCGATTGCACCTGTACTCGAAGTCTTTGGGACAGGACAAGTACCAGTTCCTCCAGGATTGTGCCGAGTCTGTTGGACAGGTTGCGGGGCAAAATATTGCCTCCTGTCATAGCTCAGCCGAAGACATCATCCCCGTCGAGGACCTGAACCCTGAAGAGAGAGCTGTCATGGTCTTTGATGATGTCATGTTGGAGAAGCAGGGGCCGATCGAGAAGTACTTCTGCCAGGGCCGGCACGGTGGTGCCGACACATTCTACCTAACCCAGAGCTTCTTCAGAATTCCCAAGCAGGCCATCCGTGACAATGCCAATCTATTGGTGATCTTCAACCAAGATACGAAGAACCTGCGCGCCATCCACGACTCCTATGTTGGTGGTGATATGCCCTTTGACGAATTCAGGGAGTTCTTCACAGAGTGCACTAGCAAACCTTACGGTTTCGCAGTAATCGACCTGGCCAGCAAGGCCCACGATGGCAAATACCGATGTGGGTTCGATCGGTTCTATATCCCGAGGTCTTCTATTTAGATATATATGTTATTGTGATAGCAACAACATGTGGGCTGATGTGACTAACCAAACAAAGCGTAACGCTTTTGTGAAGGATTATCTAGCACGTCGGGACCGCCTGAAGCAGCGGTTTCTGGCAGAGAAGATGGGGGAAGCAGATTTACAACAGGAAGCGGCTAAACTCTTCACACCAATTACTAAAACTGTAGCAGAGAGGTCAGCGCAACAAACGGGGGCAATAAGCCAAATCATCAAAGCTCAGACCGGTGAGTTGGTTAAAATAGCAGACAAACAGACCGGTGAGTTGGTTAAAATAGCAGACAAACAGACTGGTGAGTTGGTTAAAATAGCAGACAAACAGACTGGTGAATTGGCTAGACGAGCAGACAAACAAGCTAACGAGCTAGCTCGGGCTATTGAGGTGTTGGGTAGGGTTCTACCCATTGAGGGTAGAGCACAGGCCAGAGCTCTTGAGGAGGAGGCCAGAGCAGATGAGGCCACCCCTCCAGGGCCTATTATAATTGATGTAGATCAGGGCCTGGATATGGAAATCATTAGTGAGAAATATAAATACCCAAAACCTAGCACCCTCCTCAATGAGTCGGATGATGTGCTTCGAGGCATCCTTGATACCTCCAGAAGACTAAATTCAAACGAACTCGCTTCGAGGAAGAGGAGGGGCGACACCACTGCGGAGGAAATTATCGAAATAGATCATGATATTGCTGCTATGGCCGCATATAGGGAGCGTGTTAAAACTATATTGGATAATCGGCAAGAGGTTATTGTTCGTGGGCAAGGGCTGAAACTCCGAGGAGGCAAATTCGACACCCTAACTATTGATCCAGCAGCTCTGGCCACGGGCCGGCTGCAAGCTTTTGATGGGGACACCCTAGTATTGTCAGCTCCAGCAGATGAGACGCTGTACGATCTCCTAACAAAGCGCTTCGTCAAAGCAAAGCAATACACTCCACAAGCTATTGAGACATTTAGCCGGCTGGCCCAACTAGCTAAAATACCAGTCTATAACAAAAAAGGTAGAAAATACGGGCTAATCCGAGGTAGTGGTGTGTTATACTACAACGACCCCAACACTCTGGTGGAGCGCCTAGCCCTGTTAGTAGCTTCGAAGGAGGCGGGGAATACGGGAGTTGACACAGAAATATCTGCGATACTGGATGAGCTTATGCGCAGTGGAGTGGTCTCTACGGAGCAGGCCATCAAGTTGAACAGAAGAATCTTCATTCATTAAACATGGAGCTTCAAGTGTTGAAGGACATCCGCGACCGCCTCGCAGCGCTGGAGGTGCGACTCGCACCGAAGGAGAATATATCCCTGGTGGTAAACGTCGGATAAAAGCGACTGGACGACCTACTACTCCCCAGCGCTGTACCTTGACCCCCAGAAGTCATACGAGCTGGCCTTGCTGAATCTAGAGACCTACAACTCCATCAGCAATGTTAACTCCACCAACAATACTTTCGTCTACCGTGTGGAGAAGAAGGAGTGGAAAACCATCACCATAGAAGAGGAAGCCTATGAGCTCGCTGTAGCTCGTTGTCCTTGGAGGAAAGTGGACTCCACAAGCACACCCTATATATCCCTTCTACTTCTATTATATTGCCTGACATATGTCTACACTCCTCCGTTCTGTCTACTCTTCACAATATCTCACTTTCACTTATCCCCCCCCCCCCCCTTTCACATACTCCGACAACATTTCTTTCCACAATTAATAAAAGATTTATTAATTAAAGGTATGTATGGTGTAGGTATGGATAGCGTCTATGTAGTTGGTATGTTCTTCTAGTGTGGATGCCAGATAAGATGTTGATAGATAGTCTCCGTGTCTTCTCTCGTCTCTTCTCTCGGCTAAAGTACAGGACAGTACATAGATACAAGGAACGCTCTCACCCTGAATGCTCCGTCTGCTTGAGTCTGTAGATATATCCGTTTTTTGTAATGAAAAATGTTCACCACTGTATCAATGTACTTAAACCGATCACTATATGCTGTCAGCTTAGACTGAATGTTCTTTGCTTTTTTATAGCGTTCCTAATTCCATCCTGGAAAACACATCGATTTTCTAGTATTTTCTATTTTGTCCTGTAAAAGTTCTACACTGGATAGTTCTTAATTGGTATAGACACTTGGTATGCGCCTTGCAACTCTTCGAGACTGAGTCATTTGAGTCTTTCTATTATGTTACAGGGTCTCTATTTTCCGTTCTCTGTCATCCTTACTTTTTACGATGACACTTCTTTTCTCTACTTTCTTATACACAAGTGTCGTGCTTTATTATTTGAAAGTGCTTTCTTTGGGGTTATCAACACTGATTGATCTTTACCCAGCTATCTGTGTTATATCTTAGTTGATATGTCCCGCCCTGGTATTGGAACCTGTGTAATAAAGATTTAATAATGAGAGCTGTGTCTGCTTCATATTCTTTCTTATGTGAGTGTCTTTTCCTCCAGCCGAAATGAAAAGGCTTCCGAAAAAACCCACTCTGACATAATATAGAAGATTACCTAACGTCTATACTATTCCTACTAGTATTTACTTGTACACGCTAAGCATCATCTATTCCCCTATGCTAGAAGATTACTTCACTGTGATTTTACCTTATAATTATCCTTGTCTGAATTGGGAGTACTAATGCACAATAGATACACAAACGTTCCTCCGAACGCAGCACCACCCTTTTCATACTCCCTTGTCTCATGGAAATCAAGAATCACACTAAACTTCCACAAAGAAGTGGCCACTCTTTATAGGTCATTTTTGCCGCATAGTCCTTGACCTGTCTGGACACCTCAAGTCAATACCTCATTATCACCGTTAGTGGAAATTTACTGATCTGAAACTTTTCCGTTATTTCTAAAACCCTCATTGTTTTGTTCCTTCACTCTGAGTCATCTAGACCGCAATATGCTGTGGAAATTTTCCTCAGTAACCAATCTCCCCACCTCCTTATCAGCCCCAACTCTGGCGGCTCTTTTAACTCTGTTCCCGGTAGTTCACCATCCGCGTAATCAGCGCTGACTCCCTCTCCACACCCACCTGACACTATCTGGTTTTTCAATCCTGTCTTTATCACCTGACCGCGATACTGTCCAATCGTGCTGTCTGCCTTTGTCGCAAACCTATTTGTCCACTCGACAGTTTACCTGTGCTGTCTGCGGGCACTTCCGTATCTAGACCTGTAAACACACGCGCCTGGTCCCTCAACCCGACATTTCGTGATGTTTGTGACCAGTGACTTAACCTCGTCATCCTACACTCTCGTTGACCTGTGCCGCTGTTATTTCTACGTTAACAGTTCAATCCGTTAACATTGGGGGGGGGGGGGGGGGGGGGTCATTGACTCCGGTCACACCGTGGTTGGTTATCCTTACTGTTTTGTTTGTTAACCCTTCTCCTACCTGGTTAGTCGTTTTATAAGGTCGTCTATCTGGGAATCATTAACTCTCAGTATTCCACGACACTCGCCCAGATCAATCGAGAGATTCAAAGAAAGATGGAGGAGGCCAAGGATTGGGATGAGAAGGCCGAGGAGAAGTATTACATTACCATAGGACCCAACCCCTCAACCCTTCGAGCTTTTGTAAAGATAACCAACCCAGACTATGAGGTTGATATGGGTGCTTCGTCTTTGCGCAAAATACTTGGGTTTGACCCACAAATATTGACTAAGGGCTATAAAGAAGGGGAGAAGCCAATAGACATCTTCCATGTGAATAGCATTCTGGTCAATTGTAATGTGGTGAGTGGGGCTTATCTCGGAGGTAGGACCCACCCCACCATCTACTCATTCTTCCCCAACGTGTGCCCTGGCTATAAGATCTTAGAGTCTCCCAGAACTGCTGTCTACCTCCCTATCACCCAAGCTGGTAGTATACACAGCATACGCGTCTAGTTGACTGACCAAGACGGCGCACAATTAAACTTTAGAGGCGAGCAAATAACTATAAGGCTACATATTCGCAGTGTGTAACCATGTATGTTTTCCCAAGACGTCGGATGCGGGTAGGTGGGGGGATGTTCGATTGGTTGGGCTCGGCAGCTCGGGCGGTTGGAAGTCTGGTCTCTTCAGGTGCTAAGGTGATACCCAGTACCGTCAGTAAAGTTACCAAATTTATTGGCAGCCCCATAGTTAGGAATGTGGCCAAGACAACGGAGTCTGTGGCCTCCGCAGGTGCAGCCGCCAAAAAGCTGGTGGACGCTCTCAGGCCTTTGCCGCCCCAGCTGAAAAGGGAACTCACAGCTAAGAGCGCTGAAGTTTTGAAGCAGCTCGCTGTCCAGCCCGAGCTCGCTGTCCAGCCCGAGCTCGCTGTCCAGCCCCCCAGTCTGGAGTCGCTGGACATCACCAGCCGAGGTGGAGGTTTCAAGACAATTAGAGATAAGTCTAGACGTTTATAATATCGCCATGGAGGAGCTCCGCACATCTATGGTTGAAATTACCGAGCCTGTGCATGTTGATGAAGGTATTGAATCCTTTGAGTATCGGGAGTATGAGTCACAGAACCCTGCCGCTCTCAACCAGAATACCACTATCCAGATTGATATACACGCTCAGGATGCCTTCACTTGCCCTTCCAAGAGCTATCTTCTTGTAGAAGGCCGGCTCAGATCGTTTCGAGAGGAATACTATGATGCGAATAGTCTGGTGGCTTTGGTTAACAACGCGGTCGCGTTCATGTTCAACAAAATACGTTACCAACTCAACAACAACACCATCGATGATGTGTCATATCCTGGGCAGGCCACCACTATGATGACCCTTCTGTCGTGTGGGGCGGACTTTGCTTGGGGTGAAGGCCTCAATATGTGTTGGTATAAGGACTCAGATGCGGGGGCTGCTGCGGTAGGGAATGCGGGTTGGGAAAGGGCGGCAGCTTATCATTATGAAGAAACCCCAAACTCCGGGCATGTTCAGTTTCTGTGTCCCACTCAAATACTTCTTTGGGTTTTGTAATGATTATCAGAAGGTGCTCTATGGCGTCAAGCAGTCCCTACTGCTAGATCGCCAGAACGACGCTCAGGCCATCCATCGCAGTAGTTTCGCGCGGGCGGCTGTGGCCGCCGCGGAAGGTAGAGCCGCCGTAATCGCTGTGGTCCCCCCACCAGAGGGTAGGATTGAACTGTCTAAGATTGCCTGGATGATGCCTCACGTTATTCCCTCTCTGACCTATATGAGCTCGCTCATGACTCTGATAGAGAATAAAGTTAGAGTGCCTGTGGCTTTCCGCGCCTTACAGTGTGATAGTTTGGCAGTGCCGCAGTCCACATCCTTCACCTGGCAGTTGGGAGTTAAATCCCAAACAGAGAAGCCTCGGTGGATTCTGGTGGCTTTTCAAACAGCTCGTGAAAATGATCAGGCGAAGAACAATGCCATATTTGATCATGTGCGGGTGAAGAATATTCACGCCCTGATCAACAGCGCACGCTACCCCCTAGTGGATCTGAATGTCAACTTCGCTGAGTATAGAACCTCTCGGGCCTACAAAGCTTTTGCAGACTTCAAGGAGGCGTTCTATGGTATTACCAGCCGGGAGTCGTCCAACCTGGTGAGTCCTGTAGATTTCGTGGCCCTCTACCCCATACATGTTATTGATTTGCGGGCCCAGTCTGAGGCTATTAAGAACGCTGTTCAA
The DNA here is from genome assembly GCA_014155875.1 of Cepaea nemoralis. NCBI lineage: Eukaryota > Metazoa > Mollusca > Gastropoda > Stylommatophora > Helicidae > Cepaea > Cepaea nemoralis. The sequence continues at coordinate 90,032 of JACEFZ010018909.1, read as the reverse complement.
GCTATCACTCTCAAGGTGGAGTTCGATGTTGCTGTGCCTGCAGACACCAAGGCTTTCGCTGTGGTCATTGCAGATAAGTCTCTGTTCTTAGAATCTGACGGCAGGAAGTTTACTACAGTCTTGAATTAAAACACTAGAGATATAGTGAAATAACTATGGCGCTGGTATCATATGGGCTGAGCCTCTCTCCGGGGCAGAAAGAGACGTTGGTCAAGGCGGCGAAAGACGGCACTGGTGCCACCCTACGTCTGGGTGTGGGGCAGCTGCACGGTGCTGATAAAGTCGGCCTGACCCAGCGTCAGATTAACCACATTAAGAAGAATGTGGCTGTGGGTTCTGGGGCTGAGCTCGTCTTCTCAAAGAGTCAGATCAAAAAGATGGTTAAGGTGGGTGGGTTTTTCCCCGCCTTGGGGGCTGTGATCCCTCTCTTGGCTAAGGCGCTCCCCTGGTTGGGTGGATTGGGGGGCTTGATGGGCGGAGCTGCTGGTGTGGCACAGGCAGTTGATCAGGCTCGTCATAACCGGGCGATGGAGGGTCGGGGTTTTGGGGATGACCTTCTGGGTAGGGTGATGCGTGAAGTGGGTGGTGTGTCTCGCAGTATTGGGCAGTTTGGCCGCCCGAGGAAGGGTCAGGGTTTAGGGGAGGATGTTATGAAGTTGGGACTGGCCGGGCGGCCTCAGCTGGGGGGTTTAGGAGAGGATATTTTAAAGTTGGTGTTGGCCAACCAACCTGGTCTTAGGGACATGCTTGGGGTGGGGGGTAAGGGTGTGTACCTGGCTAGAGGTGGTAAGGGGATGGAAAAAAAGAAGCATTAAGCAACTTTGATATTGAGAAGGCGGCTAAGGATATACCCCACTTCCGCGGTGTGTTTATGCGCGATGGTCTTCCCGCAGCTCTACACAGCCCGGAATGTGGGATTGTCAATCTAGACTCGTCAGAGGGTGAGGGGACCCACTGGTGGCTTATTACAGGGCGGGGCCTATGGCGGTTTACTTCGATAGTTTCGGGCTTGACCCGCCCCAGGAGATCCTGGATTATCTAGGGTGCCCCGTACGCACCCAAACTTTTCAGTTGCAGAGGGCAGACGATGTGATCTGTGGTCATTTATGTCTTCATGTGCTTCGTGGACTGGCGGGCGGGCAGCAATTTGAAGACATAATACTGCGTATGGTATAGACCATGTCTGTTGGAAAGTGCAACGGAGGTACAGTTGTCCAGCTCAGCCGAGCTGGGCTCGTGAGCAAGTATGGGGACACTATGCAAGGTACACTATCCATGGGTGGGTTTCGCCTCACTAATGTGGGGGAGCCTTCGGGACCTAGTGATGCTGCTACGCGTGGTTTTACGGAGCGGCTCTCTAAACGTGGAACGATGACAGAGGAACTCAATATGGGTACCCATAGAATCACCAATGTAGCTGAACCGGTTGGGGAGCAAGATGCGGCCACTAAAAAATATGTTGATGGGAAGTATAGGGCTGCGCTGTTAGAAACCCAGTCTTTGGGTAAGACCTTCTGGAATGCTACAAAAACATATATACAAGACCGATTCGGTGGTGATTGGGCGTTGTGGTTTGAGGTAAAAAGTCCCTATCTTGGGTGGTCAAATAATAAACCCATTTACCTTTCAAATATGGGAGTACTGCCATGCATACTTAACTTCGCTGATGGGGTATATGTAGGCTATGAGGCAGGTCAGTTCTACCTTAAAGGTGATTATAAGGTTTACACCCTTAGTTTGGAGGTGAACAGCCGGCCCCGGCCTGAATATATCGATCGTCCTATCCCAGGGAGCAAACTATATATCAAGCTCCTTCTTAAGGATGGGCCTTTTACAAATTGGGGGGATGTTATGCCAGGCCTTCAAGTAAAATCTCTAGCCCGCGAGGCGGTGGGTTGGGTTATTATTACTTTCGGAGGAAAAGTGGAAGTTACTGATGATCGAATTGCAGTAAACATACTTAAGGATGCTAGGGGTGTTGATACCATCAATCTGAGAGAAGTTAAGGTTTCACCGTGGGTTCATCTTATAAAACTTTTGTATACCATCAACCCTGTCACTGAGGAGGATTCAAAACGTATAACCACGAATTGAATATATAGGTGCACTACTATACAATGGCGCCCGACCAGACCTTTCGTCTTCAAGAGATCACTAGACTACAGAAGAGTTTGGAGGCTGAGCATGAAAAACGGTCCCTGTTGTATAAGAAGTACCATCGGATTGTGAATGTCTTGGATGGGATTGATACAGCACTGCTTACGGTGAGTGTGGGACTTCTGTCAACAGCCATTGCAGTCCCAGTCGTCTTCGGCCTAGAGATAGGTGCTCTCGTATGTGGGCTATTGGGGGCGGCCGGCAAGTTGGTGACCCGCAGATGCGCGCTTAAAGCCAAGAAGCATGACGAAATCAGGATTTTGGTTGAATCGAAACTTTCAACAATCTCCGATCTTGTCTCGGCGGCCTTGCAGGACCAGGAAATTTCTGATGCGGAATTTAAATTAATTCTGAATGAATCAGGGAAATTTCGACAACAGCAGGCTGAAATTCGACGCAAAGTTTCTGCCGACTTGCACCAGAAAAAAGAGCTTACTGACTTCACCCCACCAGCCAGAAGCCCGCCTGCTAGATAGCCCGCTAGATAGCGCGCTCTTTTTTCATAGCCTCTTTCGCCTCGATGAATTTCTCCAAGGGATCGTCTACTGGCAAATCTCTTGTCAGAGCCACATAGCGCTCAGCTAGTTCACTATCACAAGTGTGGCACATATCGAACGGTTGCTGTACTACTGTATTACAGATAGTGCACCCAAACACATTCCTACCCTTTTTAAGTAGTTGGAGGTGTTTGTAGCAGAACTCGCCGCGGCACCTGCGATCGCACCGGATCGCGGTCCCTTCGTGCACAAGCCACCTACAATTCTTCATTTTAAGTTTGAGTCGCTAGTCTCTAATTCTGAACTCCGCTCGAGTATCTGGGCCGTGCAATTTTCTTAGCGAGAAAAAAATTGTCCCGCTCGCGCGGCTCATAAAACTTGTCACGCATAAACAAAACGATCACGCTTGCTCCGTTCAGTCACGCTACTTCCGGCGTGATCGTTTTAAGCGGAAGTGTGTTGACTGGCGCGCAAGTTTGGATTTATCCCAGATCAGAGCGAAAAGGGTGCTATGTATGTTGCAGAACCATACATCGCGCAGCCACCGATACATCGCTGCTCCACGATTCACTATCCCAGTCAGCTTCAAATTGACAGGCTAGACATTCACCCGTTCTGCACATCCTCCTCAGCGATTGTTTCCAAACAGTCTGGTGGAACTCCTAAGGACCTCCAACCCCAAGGAGTATGAATGATTATAGTTCCCCCACTTATTCTTCTGCCTTGGCGTTGTATCATCCGGAGATGATAGTCGCAAAAGCGTCGTTTTGAGGGCTTTCCACAAAATGTTGTGGGGCTCTTGGACCACTGGCAAGTAGGCATGAAACACAATCCGGTGGGTATCCAGTTTCATACCTTTATATGGACGCAGCTTGATGTTGGTCTTTCTCTCAAACTTCCAAATCATCCTATGGAAGGCATCTAGCGTACAACGCTCGCACATCTCATAAGAACGCTTAACCCCCCTCTCACAGAATATACACTCTTCTATGGTCACGCCCCGCTTCACCTGTGCATTGTGCCTTGAACAGAAAAGACCAACACAAGACCGGCCGCAGCGCTGCTCTGTGCCGAGTTTGAGACACTCACAACCATTCATCTTGATATACCCTGGGAGGTTGTAGCTCTAATTCACTTGCAGTGGTGCATTATAATACGACGACGTCCCCTGCGCGACTCTTCAAATCTTTGGTAGTTGCACCAAACCCCTGGGAGTGGTAGTGGGTCCACTCTCCTTCGGCATTCCTCCAACAGTACATACGCTGTCGTGTTGGATTCGCTTTTAACCACTGATGTGTGTCCATGGTATGTACCCCATACATACTATAGCTCTAAGTAGCGCTCTGGGAGGATGGCGCCCCGGGGCCTAGGGGGGCGGGGCCCCGGGGGGTTGGATCCCTAGGGGGCTGTTGTTTTGGCGCTCCTGTGGTGCCACCGACCTTTTGGCCCCAAACCGCTAGTATACATCTACTCATGCTCATTGAGTCGCTAAGGAAACAAGCCCTAGTGAATGTCTGTGTCTCGAGCTATGTTATTGCTTTACGTACTGCCATGACTTCCATAGTCAGGCTACTTGTGGTCTCAGCAAAAGCACCAGTCCTCCTTCACAATTCTCCCTCCGGCCAGCGCCGTAACGGTCCATGGCCTTCTCACATGTCGGACGACCGACCCATCTGTGTAAATGACAGCATCAAGATCTAGTGAATTCTCAAAAACCAACGCTTGTACTTCCGCCTCCACAGCAGCCGGATTTTCTTTTCTGCATTTTCTGTCTAGTTGGATGCAAACTGAAAAGGATGTGCAGAAATATGTTGGCACTTGTACCCTCTCCTCGCCAGGTTCTAAGTCCTCAAGTGAACACACCTGTTGAAGAATGTCTTCGGCTTGACCCATCCACGACCGTCCTCTTTTTAACCTGCTGCCCTTCACCTTCCTAATTTCACTATGCAGTGGATGTTGTGTGTTTGCGTTAACTCTGAGGTAGGCGCGTGCCCTGCAAACTTGTATTCTCTCTTCAATGGTTGGATAATCAAGAAGGTAGCGCATCGCCCTGCAAGCTGTATCTCTTGTACATCCAAGAATAATGCGCATAGCTTCATTCTGTATCCTTTCCATCCTTTCTATCTGCTTACGGCTGAGAGTCAGGATTGCCATTGCATACTCCAAAACAGACATGACCAGCCCCTCGTATAGAAGACATAGATGGCGCTGCTCAAAGTTTGCTGCCGCCATCACCCGCATCGCAGCCAAACCCCGCTTGGCCTTTGTTATCACCTGGTCTATGTGCTCATTATAAGCAAGGCTTCGATCAAAACGTATCCCCAGGTAATTCATTGTCTGTGTTCTTTCCACAGTCTCTGAACACAGCTTTACAGTTGGTGTTGGAGTGTTGACAATATGATTAATCAAAGAGAACCATGTCACTGTTGCCTTTGTTGGGTTGACCATTGCCCTAGCTTCAACACACCAAGTACTTACGCCATTGAGTTCGGTTTGTAGTTCCACAGAAACCTGATTCCTATCCTTCCCCTGACAATACACTAAAGCATCGTCGGCATATGACAGTGTCCTCCCCGTTCCATTGATCTGTTCCCTGGTGATTCTCACAGTGTAGGCGTTGAACCGTACAGAAGATAATGGTGATCCCTGTGGTAGACCAGGATATATTGTTGTTGGTTCCGAAGTCCAACTGCCACTTAAAAAAAAAACTACTTTCCGTTGGAAGAGGGCTTCAGCGATCTAAGAAGGAATGGACTTATATTGAGTTCAAGAAGCTGAAGCATTAAAAAATCCAATTGTACTATGTTGTAGTCCTCAAGATCAATCGCTGCAGCAAAGGTTTCAATTCCTGAGTGGAAACCTTCATAGACATAAAGGGCAAAAACTGCTGTATTGGTCCAGGTTTCTCTTTTTGGACGGTACCCACCCAGGGTAGGTGGGAAAACACCTTGCCCCTCTAGCTGGCTTGATATTTTCCTGGCAATTACCTTCTCCAGCAGCTTGCCTATTGTATTCTGCATGGTTATAACTCGATATCCCTGAATGCAATTATCGCTGTTTTTCAGCATTATTATTATTATTTCATTTAGGAAACCACGGACCTCAACAATAACCTCAGCTGAAGAGGCGAGAATAGATACAATTATCTCGGAACAGTCATAACATCTGATGGGAGATGCCTTGAAGAGATTAAAACAAGAATCGCCTTGGCGGAAGTAGCCTTTAGCAAGATGAAAAACATTCTGACCAATAAAAAGATGTCAATTGAAACGAGGAAAAAGAGTGTTGAGGGGATACATAGAGCCTGTTCTTTTGTATGGATGTGAATCTTGGACAATGTTCAGTCAAGCTGAAAAACATCTGATGGCTGCAGAAATGTGGTTTCTGAGGAAAATGCAAAGAATACCATGGACGGACAGAAAAACCAATGACCAAGTACTACAGGAGACAAATGAACATCGTAAACTGATTAGAGAAATTAGACGTAGACAGTCAAAATTATTTGGACATGTTATGAGAAGAAATGGATTGGAGAACTTGGTGACAACTGGCAAGATCGAAGGGAACAGACCAAGAGGAAGACCGAGAGAAAAATACCTTGATGGCTTGGCCACATGGCATGGAAGACAGGAACACTGAGCTGATCCACGACTCTGGTGATCGAATGAAATGGCGAGTCATGACCGCCCATGCTTTCCGGCATGGCACATGTGGATTGATTGAAGAGGCGGGTTGAACGAGGCCGAATTTGGAATTTTTGTTTTGAAAATTAGAATTGGCGGAAGCCATACAAAGATTCAAATCTGTGTCATACTAACCCCAGGGGCTGGATAGGTAGATACACTATGACTTCTACTACTGACCCCCTTTAAGTGTTATGAGTCTACAAGCCCCTCTCAGATGCTAGACCTCTACTATCTACCCTCTACCTAGGGACAATGAACTCTGAGGCATCGTCCGAGACCACACCCGTTAGGCCAACGCATCCGACTTCTGCGGGCATTTGCTGGTTAACCTTCCCGGGGGTTTCTTAGGACGTTTGACTCTCACTATTGTGGTGTTATCCCCCATCCCAGCTGAACCATATAGAACAGCCAAAGACATCCTGGTCAGCCCTCAAGGGAAGGCAGGGGCAGACCAAGGGCATTCCCGGCCATCCAAGGAGGCTTCCATAATTGCAGAGGCGTCACACAGCGCTCTGGTACTGGGTTCGCCCAAGGAATCGTCACGCCTTGCACATGGCTGCTTATCCTCACTTCCATATATTGGGCCTTCCGTTCACCATAGGCTGTTCTTCCTGAAACCAGAAGAATTCAGTGTGCAGATGACATCCACACAGTGAGCTTTCGATTCAGACTTTCCACGTAACGGATTTGCTATTGAAGCAATATTCCATTTCGTGCCACTAGGACACTTTTTCAACCTTTCACACACAGTGAGCTTTTGAGCTTTTGACTCGTGTCACAGAATGGCTTCGTGTTAGCTGTGCTTTGTCTGGAGAGGTTCCGAACGAACACGGAACGTCATCAGGTAATTCCCCGTTTATAAATAAACTGGGGAAAGTCGAGCTGATTTCTTCGCGTAGATTGTTCTAGAAACAACTGGATTCGAATGACCGAGGTTGCTGGGTACACTAACATTATCTCGTGATAGGAGAAAATAGGTTCTCCAGTCCGAAGAAAATCTGCTTCTCGCTTAGAGTGAGACACTACGTGTGGCACTATTTCTTCCTGCTAGTTGAGTAGCACATAGCCGGGAATTAGGCATTTGACGGCATTCACTTTCGAACTCTCGGTGTGAGAAGACGCACAGCCAATTTCGGCTTACTGTCAATGATAGAGGCAAGTTGGCCACAGACAGTATAAGAAGCTGACACTGGGGTCTGTTCAACAGTTCAGGTAAATACCTATTTAATTAATCTACCGTTGTATTCTAGCGTAACGCGCGACCGTACGGCAACTAATTAAATATGCAAACGTTCCCGCATTTGTAATTACTTGGCGATCGATAAGCCGACTTGAAATTAGGCCATAGTACAGGTGTGTTCTACACTGTTTACACTTGAGATTTCTGAATGTGTAGAGTTAGCATACTGCCTATTTACAAGTCCGTTAATGCGGCAAAGTGTGCTTAGTCGTTAGAAATTACATATGTGAGTAGTTGCATATATTAGGTTAGCTATACAATTGTAGGGAACTGTTTACGGCTCTACTTTGTGAACCTAGGTTATGTCAGTCAGTATCTGATGTTAGTGGTGCTTCTTAAATAGACAGTTAAGTTGATATTGTGTGGAATTCAGAAAGTGATGTGACTAGTTCCAGTGGAAACAGAGCACGTACTGCCAAGCCATAGGAAGTGATGTAGCTATTTTGTGATAACTAATTAGTGATGATTTCATTCCTTGGAAATGTGTAGTTCTGTGGAGTAGTGATCTTATGCATGTGATATATATATATATATATATATATATATATATATATATATATATATATATATATATATATATATATATATATATATATATATATATATATATATATATACGATATTGCTGTGGCGTATATACGAGGTAATGAAGTGTGATTCCTAATTGAGCGATTTACCGAGTGACGAAGTGGTTCGTCGCGATATGCTTATGCGTTAACGTCGCGATTTGCTTAAGCGTTCGAGGATCTTCTCTTTACTGTCCTGTTCTTTTCATACTGGCATAATTATGTGAGTGCTGGTGTGATGGGTGTACGGAAGGACGCATGGATGTTGAATGAGACACGGGGACAAATGGGATATGGGACTTCTTTTACCTGGTGTGCGTTTATGGCACTCAGGACAAGACTTGATATATCTGCGCATATCACCTGCCATTCCCGGCCAAGTATAATAGCGGGAAAGACACTTACCAGTTGCCCCTACAGTCAGATGTCCGGTTGGGGACCTGACATGTACCTTCTGCAGCAGATTAGACCTATAGCCTTCTGGGACTACTCTACGTTCCCACTCCCGCTTCTCTGTTCCGGCCCTTATGGAAAGCGACCGGCTTTCAGAGTTGAACTGACCCTGGATTGGCGGGTTCATACCGTTGGACAACTTACCTGAACAAAAACACATCGTCGCATCCTTGCTCCGAGCAGTACTCATCACTTCCGGCTGAGGGTTCGGGAGTCTTACCTTTTCTAGACCATCTTCCGGTTCACACGCTCTCCAAACTGACTAGATTCTTTCATATATATCCTTTCCACTAACACTGGCGCGGACTTGTCTTCCATGCGTTTCGCGAGGGACTATCCAATCAGCATTAACTACTCTGCATACTTAATTTGTATCTCTAACTTACATGATCCCCGCTGCGTCCCCACCTGGGTTCATAGTCCGGTCTGAGTTCATGTGTGTTCCCACTGCCGTAAATATGCCGCCTACGGTGCCTGCTTTTGTCCGTTGACAGCCTCAGTTAGTTCTGACCTCGATTGTACCTATAAACTATGTGGCATCTGTTGTTTCCTGACAGCTTGAAGTCACGTATAGATTACTTTTAGCCTTTATCGACCCGACGACGTACTCTGTTAACAACGAAAGGTGGCCCAGAGGTTACCCGGCCACGCACCATCCGAGGTCCTGAACTCCCTAACTACTTTTTTTTAAACATACATTTCGATGCCCTCTGCTTCCAAATCCTACGATCGGTCGGCATTGGTGACACTACTATCTTGTGTCGCCTCAGGCATCACGCATACATCCCACTATTCCAGTTGTGACTTCGCCGTGTTCTGTCCCATCTTGTTGTTACATACATGCCACTATTCCAGTTGTGACTTCACCTTGTTTTCTTACATACATCCCGCTATTCCAGTTGTGACTTCACCGTGTTCTCTCCCATCTTGTTGTTACATACATCCCACTAATCCAGTTGTGATTTCACCTTGTTTTCTTACATACATCCCACTATTCCAGTTGTGACTTCACCGTGTTCTGTCCCATCTTATTGTTACATACATCCCACTATTCCAGTTGTGACTTCACCGTGTTCTGTCCCATCTTATTGTAACATACATTCCGCTATTCCAGTTGTGATTTCAACTTGTTTTCTTACATACATCCCACTATTCCTGTTGTGACTTCACCGTGTTCTGTCCCATCTTGTTGTTACATACATCCCACTATTCCAGTTGATTTCACCTTGTTTTCTTACATACATCCCACTATTCCAGTTGTGACTTCACCGTGTTCTGTCCCATCTTGTTGTTACATACATCCCACTATTCCAGTTGTGACTTCACCGTGTTCTGTCCCATCTTGTTGTTACATACATCCCACTATTCCAGTTGTGACTTCACCTTGTTCTGTCCCATCTTGTTGTTACATACATCCCACTATTCCAGTCGTGACTTCACCTTGTTTTCTTACATACATCCCACTATTCTTCTTCTTCTTCTTCGTTCATCCGGAGTTTTTTTTTTCCGGATGTGATTGCGTTGTGCCTGTTTACAGCAGAGCTGCGTTCTTGCGCCGTTAGGCCGACACATCCGACTTCTGCGGGCATTTGTTGACCGGGTTAACCTTCCCGGGTACAACTATCTGATATTCTCAAAGTTGTAGAGAACTGGTCTACTACAACCCTATCATGACAGAATTTGATCTATGGCCAAGGACACAGCGTAGTCACATTAGTTGTCACCCACCTTGGTAAAATGGCCAAATCATCCCACAATTCCAGTTGTGACTTCACCGTGTTCTGTCCCATCTTGTTGTTACATACATCCCACTATTCCAGTTGTGACTTCATCGTGTTCTGTCCCATCTTATTGTTACATACATCCCACTATTCCAGTTGTGACTTCACCGTGTTCTGTCCCATCTTATTGTAACATACATTCCGCTATTCCAGTTGTGATTTCAACTTGTTTTCTTACATACATCCCACTATTCCTGTTGTGACTTCACCGTGTTCTGTCCCATCTTGTTGTTACATACATCCCACTATTCCAGTTGATTTCACCTTGTTTTCTTACATACATCCCACTATTCCAGTTGTGACTTCACCGTGTTCTGTCCCATCTTGTTGTTACATACATCCCACTATTCCAGTTGTGACTTCACCGTGTTCTGTCCCATCTTATTGTTATATACATCCCACTATTCCAGTCGTGACTTCACCTTGTTTTCTTACATACATCCCACTATTCCAGTCGTGACTTCACCTTGTTCTGTCCCATCTTGTTCTTACATACATCCCACTATTCCAGTTGTGACTTCACCTTGTTTTCTTACATACATCCCACTATTCCAGTCGTGACTTCACCGTGTTCTGTCCCATCTTGTTGTTACATACATCCCACTATTCCAGTTGTGACTTCACCGTGTTCTGTCCCATCTTGTTCTTACATACATCCCACTATTCCAGTTGTGACTTCACCGTGTTCTGTCCCATCTTGTTCTTACATACATCCCACTATTCCAGTTGTGACTTCACCTTGTTCTGTCCCATCTTGTTCTTACATACATCCCACTATTCCAGTTGTGACTTCACCTTGTTCTGTCCCATCTTATTGTTACATACATCCCACTATTCCAGTTGTGACTTCACCGTGTTCTGTCCCATCTTATTGTTACATACATCCCACTATTCCAGTTGTGACTTCACCGTGTTCTGTCCCATCTTGTTGTTACATACATCCCACTATTCCAGTTGTGACTTCACCTTGTTCTGTCCCATCTTGTTGTTACATACATCCCACTATTCCAGTTGTGACTTCACCTTGTTCTGTCCCATCTTGTTGTTACATACATCCCACTATTCCAGTCGTGACTTCACCTTGTTTTCTTACATACATCCCACTATTCCAGTTGTGACTTCACCTTGTTCTGTCCCATCTTGTTGTTACATACATCCCACTATTCCAGTTGTGACTTCACCGTGTTCTCTCCCATCTTGTTGTTACATACATCCCACTATTCCAGTTGTGACTTCACCTTGTTTTCTTACATACATCCCACTATTCCAGTTGTGACTTCACCTTGTTCTGTCCCATCTTGTTGTTACATACATCCCACTATTTCAGTTGTGACTTCACCGTGTTCTCTCCCATCTTGTTGTTACATACATCCCACTATTCCAGTCGTGACTTCACCTTGTTTTCTTACATACATCCCACTATTCCAGTTGTGACTTCACCTTGTTCTGTCCCATCTTGTTGTTACATACATCCCACTATTCCAGTTGTGACTTCACCGTGTTCTCTCCCATCTTGTTGTTACATATATCCCACTATTCCAGTTGTGACTTCACCTTGTTTTCTTACATACATCCCACTATTCCAGTCGTGACTTCACCGTGTTCTGTCCCATCTTATTGTTACATACATCCCACTATTCCAGTTGTGACTTCACCGTGTTCTCTCCCATCTTGTTGTTACATACATCCCACTATTCCAGTTGTGACTTCACCGTGTTCTGTCCCATCTTATTGTTACATACATCCCACTATTCCAGTTGTGACTTCACCGTGTTCTCTCCCATCTTGTTGTTACATACATCCCACTATTCCAGTTGTGACTTCACCGTGTTCTCTCCCATCTTGTTCTTACATACATCCCACTATTCCAGTTGTGACTTCACCGTGTTCTCTCCCATCTTGTTGTTACATACATCCCACTATTCCAGTTGTGACTTCACCGTGTTCTGTCTCATCTTATTGTTACATACATCCCACTATTCCAGTTGTGACTTCACCGTGTTCTCTCCCATCTTGTTGTTACATACATCCCACTATTCCAGTTGTGACTTCACCGTGTTCTCTCCCATCTTGTTGTTACATACATCCCACTATTCCAGTTGTGACTTCACCGTGTTCTGTCCCATCTTATTGTTACATACATCCCACTATTCCAGTTGTGACTTCACCGTGTTCTGTCCCATCTTATTGTTACATACATCCCACTATTCCAGTTGTGACTTCACCGTGTTCTGTCCCATCTTGTTGTTACATACATCCCACTATTCCAGTTGTGACTTCACCTTGTTTTCTTACATACATCCCACTATTCCAGTTGTGACTTCACCGTGTTCTCTCCCATTTTGTTGTTACATACATCCCACTATTCGAGTTATGACTTCATCGTGTTCTGTCCCATCTTGTTGTTACATACATCCCGCTATTCCAGTTGTGACTTCACCGTGTTCTGTCCCATCTTGTTGTTACATACATCCCACTATTCCAGTTGTGACTTCACCGTGTTCTGTCCCATCTTGTTGTTACATACATCCCACTATTCCAGTTGTGACTTCACCGTGTTCTGTCCCATCTTGTTGTTACATACATCCCACTATTCCAGTTGTGATTTCACCTTGTTTTCTTACATACATCCCACTATTCCAGTTGTGACTTCACCGTGTTCTGTCCCATCTTATTGTTACATACATCCCACTATTCCAGTTGTGACTTCACCGTGTTCTGTCCCATCTTATTGTTACATACATCCCACTATTCCAGTTGTGACTTCACCGTGTTCTGTCCCATCTTATTGTAACATACATTCCGCTATTCCAGTTGTGATTTCAACTTGTTTTCTTACATACATCCCACTATTCCTGTTGTGACTTCACCGTGTTCTGTCCCATCTTGTTGTTACATACATCCCACTATTCCAGTTGATTTCACCTTGTTTTCTTACATACATCCCACTATTCCAGTTGTGACTTCACCGTGTTCTGTCCCATCTTGTTGTTACATACATCCCACTATTCCAGTTGTGACTTCACCGTGTTCTGTCCCATCTTATTGTTACATACATCCCACTATTCCAGTTGTGACTTCACCGTGTTCTGTCCCATCTTGTTGTTACATACATCCCACTATTCCAGTTGTGACTTTCACCGTGTTCTGCTCCCATCTTGTTGTTACATACATCCCACTATTCCAGTTGTGACTTCACCGTGTTCTGTCCCATCTTGTTGTTACATACATCCCACTATTCCAGTTGTGACTTCACCGTGTTCTCTCCCATCTTGTTGTTACATACATCCCACTATTCCAGTTGTGACTTCACCGTGTTCTGTCCCATCTTGTTGTTACATACATCCCACTATTCCAGTTGTGACTTCACCGTGTTCTCTCCCATCTTGTTGTTACATACATCCCACTATTCCAGTTGTGACTTCACCGTGTTCTGTCCATCTTGTTGTTACATACATCCCACTATTCCAGTTGTGACGTCACCGTGTTCTCTCCCATCTTGTTGTTACATACATCCCACTATTCCAGTTGTGACTTCACCGTGTTCTGTCCATCTTTGTTACATACATCCCACTATTCCAGTTGTGACTTCACCTTGTTCTGTCCCATCTTGTTGTTACATACATCCCGCTATTCCAGTTGTGACTTCACCGTGTTCTCTCCCATCTTGTTGTTACATACATCCCACTATTCCAGTTGTGACTTCACCGTGTTCTGTCCCATCTTGTTGTTACATACATCCCGCTATTCCAGTTGTGACTTCACCGTGTTCTGTCCCATCTTGTTGTTACATACATCCCACTATTCCAGTTGTGACTTCACCTTGTTTTCTTACATACATCCCACTATTCCAGTTGTGACTTCACCTTGTTTTCTTACATACATCCCACTATTCCAGTTGTGACTTCACCTTGTTTTGTTAAATACATCCCACTATTCCAGTTGTGACTTCACCATGTTCTCTCCCATCTTGTTCTTACATACATCCCGCTATTCCAGTCATGACTTCACCTTGTTCTGTCCCATCTTGTTGTTACATACATCCCGCTATTCCAGTTGTGACTTCACCTTGTTCTGTCCCATCTTATTGTTACATACATCCCACTATTCCAGTTGTGACTTCACCGTGTTCTGTCCCATCTTGTTGTTAAATACATCCCACTATTCCAGTTGTGACTTCACCTTGTTCTGTCCCATCTTATTGTTACATACATCCCACTATTCCAGTTGTGACTTCACCTTGTTCTGTCCCATCTTGTTGTTAAATACATCCCACTATTCCAGTTGTGACTTCACCATGTTCTCTCCCATCTTGTTCTTACATACATCCCGCTATTCCAGTCATGACTTCACCTTGTTCTGTCCCATCTTGTTGTTACATACATCCCGCTATTCCAGTTGTGACTTCACCTTGTTCTGTCCCATCTTATTGTTACATACATCCCACTATTCCAGTTGTGACTTCACCTTGTTTTCTTACATACATCCCACTATTCCAGTTGTGACTTCACCGTGTTTTGTCCCATCTTGTTCTTACATACATCCCACTATTCCAGTTGTGACTTCACCTTGTTCTCTCCCATCTTGTTGTTACATACATCCCGCTATTCCAGTTGTGACTTCACCTTGTTTTCTTACATACATCCCAATATTCCAGTTGTGACTTCACCGTGTTCTCTCCCATCTTGTTGTTACATACATCCCACTATTCCAGTTGTGACATTGACGCCTTATAACCCATGCATTTGTTACACTAACTTCTTGTACCCTATCCACCTGTCATTTACACCCAATCAATTCTAATTATCTCACCCACCCTGGGAGGGTACCGTCCCAAAAGATAAACCTGGACCAATGCAGCAGTTGTTTGCCCATGATGTTTATGAAGGTTTCCACTCAGGCATTGAAACCTTTGCTGCAGCGATTGATCTGAAGGACGCGTACAACAGAGTACCATTGGATTTTCTAATGCTTCAGCTTCTTGAACTCAAGATAAGTCCGTTCCTCCTTAGTTGGATCGTTGCAGCCCTCTTCCAACGGAAATTAGTTTTTAGATGTGACAGTTGAACTTCGGAACCAACAACAATATATCCTGGCCTACCACAGGGATCACCATTATCTCTGGTGCTGTTCAACGCCTACACTGTGAGAATCACCAGTGAGCAGATCACTGGACCTGGCAGGACATTGTCATATGCCGACGATGTTTTAGTGTATCGTAAGGGTAAGGATAGAGAGGAGGTTGCTCTGGAACTGCAAACCGAACTCAATAGCATAAGTACTTGGTGTGTTGAAGCTGGGGTAATGGTCAACACAACAAAGGCAACAGTGACATGGTTCTCTTTGAATAATCACATTGTCAACACGCCAACATCAACTGTTAATCTGTGTTCAGAGACTGTGGAAAGAACGCAGGCAATGAATTACCTGGGGATACGTTTTGATCGAAGCCTTGCTTATAATGAGCACATAGACCATGTGATAACAAAGGCCAAGCAGGGGTTTGGCTACGATGCGGGTGATGGCGGCAGCAAATTGTGAATAGCGTCATCTATGCCTCCTATATCTTCTTCTTTTCGTTCATCCGGAGTTTTTTCAGATGGGATTGCGGTGTGCGTTAGGCACCTGTCAGCGTGTTGGATATCTAGGTATCTGAGCTCGGGCTCACACAGGCAACAATAACTCCGTTAAATATAATATCTAACATTTATTGTATTTCAATATACAGTGCGTTGGCGCAGTGGGTTTAACAAGCCCGCACTGAGTTGCATATCACAGAGGTTTAACATCATCACACAGTTTAACATCATCAAACATTCTAAGCAAACTATCTAGCATATGTCTATGAACCCCAAATACACATGGGTCTAAACTATTGAGTCCCTCTAAGGCAGGCCCTGTTGCCTCTTCGATGTCCCGTCTCTCTCTGCCCATTCACACGTGTCGCAATCCGACACGGGTGGTAACTCTGTTCGAGTTCCTCGTGGACCCCGCAATAGGCGGGCCACATCAGTGTCCACGGGACAGTGGACTCACTGACCAGTCCTTCGAGAAGGTTCTGGATCACTCTGGCCTTCGAGGGTCTTACTTCTTTCCCTTGTGCGGGAGTTGTAGCCCTTGGCTACTGTCTACTAACTTATATAATGTGAGGCTGTGACAGCACCCTTGGGTTGAAAACCCTTAGGTCACACATCCGGCTTTCGCGTGCATTTTTGACCAGGTTAGCAATCCTGGGAGACTCTCACTTTTGTGGTACCGTCCAGCTGGTCAAGTTCGAACAGTCGAGGACTTCGGTCATCCCTCAAGAGAAGGAAGGCACAGTCCATAGCATTTTCCGCCATCCTAGGTTGCTTCCATAGTTGCAGGGCCGACACATAGCGCCCTGATACTGGGCTCACCGAGGGAGTGGTCACGTCATGCTCATGGCTGCTTTAATTCCTCACTTCAATATGTTGGGCTTTTCGTTCGCCCCGGGCCGTTCCCGCACAAACCAGACAGGTCTGCAGAAGGTATTCACTCAGCGAGTTTTCGCACATGTGCTTGTCGTTGCGTCCGTCAGAGCTGTTCCAGGCACGACAGACATTCGGAAAACTACCTAGTCAGAGCTGTTCCGAACAAGAGCGGCATTCGGAAACTAGGTAGTCAGAGCTGTTCCTAGCACGGGAGACATTCGGACGAGACATTTCACTCGGACGTAAATGCGTAGTGTCAATTTTTAGTTTGCCACCCGTAGGACGACACTTCCGACTTCCGGCGGGCATTTTTTTTAGTGAGGTTAGCCTTCCTCTGGTTTCGAGACACGTTAGACTGTTGTAATGTCACCCACATCTCAGCTGGTCAAGATAGAACGATCAACGATATCGTGGTCTGCCCTCAAGGGAAGGCAGGGGCAGACCATGGGCATTATCTCGCTATCCAAGGAGGCTTCCATAATTGCAGAGCCGGCACATATTGCTCTGAGACTGGGCTCACCCAAGGAGTTTCCACGTCCTGCTCATGGCTGCTTTAGTTCCTCACTTCCATGTGTTGGGCATCCCACTTGCCACTGATCGCTCAATCACACACCAGGAGCGGTCAGACTGCGAGTGACATCCACTCGGTAAGCTTTTGCTTGTGACTTCAAACCACGCAATAGGTTCGCTCGCCGTGCGTTCCATTTCGCGTTGATGAGACAATCTTCCACTTTTGTCTACACTCTCTATGAGTTAGATACAGACAGTTTCCGTAACCCTTCGACTGGGGCACTTTTCTGACTTTTTTGTACTCGCTCACGAGGTAGGCTACATGTGCTGCCGGCTCAGCACCTTACCTTCGTGCAGCAGTGAACGGGAAACGGCCAGGCCCCTTCATCCGGGAATCTCTCATATCCCCCAGCTGAGAGCCTTCGAACATGTATCAGACCTGAGCATGTAGCTTGCTCAGTATCATGTTTCTATTTTCCGGTAGACGGGTATCGGCCTGGCTCTCAGATCCGAGGGTTTGTGGCTTAGAGGCGTTCAGCCACAGCCCTCGACAGTGAACCTTAAGAGTTTCCGGTAGACTGGTATCGGCCTGGCTCTCAGATCCGAGGGTTTGTGGCTTAGAGGCGTTCAGCCACAGCCCTCGACAGGGAGCCTTAAGAGTTTTGTCCGGACCAAAAATGCCTGCCTTCGTGCACCTTTTAAACTTTTGACTGTTATCCTCAGTCTATACCTGCAGAGCAGCAGGTTGTGTCTCTCTTAGTCTGGTCCCTATCCCATAAGCTGTCCGATATGTAGTTTTTCATCCATCGGCAAGCAAATGGGGTCGATGGGACACGCAAGCTCCCCCACCACGTCAAGGTGGAGACACATCGGGGGAGTGCCTCCTATATGAGGGGCTGGTCATGTCTGTATTTGAGTATGCGATGGCGATCCTGAATCTCAGCCGTAAGCAGATAGAAAGGATGGAAAGGATACAGAATGAAGCTATGCGCATTATTCTTGGATGTACGAACGAACGAACAAACTTTATTTTAAAAGGGTAACAAATTGGGCACGCAGGCCCGTCTTACATTCGGCCCTTTCAATCACTCATCTTTCATTCATCAAATGTTACATTAACATAGGGGGAATAAACATTGTCAAATGGATTTTGTAAGCATAAACAATGCATATTACGCATGACATTCACATGAGAAAAAACAAACATTATCAAATGAAAGTTGTAAACATAAACAGTGCATATTGCAATGTTGTGAGACACATCACCCATCCACCCTCATATCCCGCAGCCACCAACACATCCCCCACCCACCAATCCTCCCCAACCCACCCACCCATACCTCCACACACTCACACAGAACCAGGCAAACATACATGCCGCCACCCACCCACTGATCCCCCACCCACACACATTTCACCAACCACACACACAGCCTCACACACCAAGAAGAAGAAGAAGAAGAAGAAGAAGAAGAGAAGAAGAAGAAGAAGAAGAAGAAGAAGAAGAAGTAACCAAACACACACATACCCCCGCCAACACACACATCCCGCACCTATCCACACTCATATCCCGCACTCTCACAATTTTCCCCACCCACCCACACACACATCAGCCAACCCACTCACCCACCTAATATTCGCCACCTCTCAACTACACAGCCCCACCTATACATACATCCCCACCCATAAACACATCTCCCCACCTGCCCACACATATCCCCCACCCATAACCCAAAAACACACACCTCCCACCCACACACACCCCGCCACCCACATATACCCCATCCACACACATCCGCCTCTCACACACATCTTCTCACAACTACACATCTCCCCCACCCATACACTCATCTCTCACACACATCCA
Organism: Cepaea nemoralis; assembly: GCA_014155875.1. Classification (NCBI taxonomy): domain Eukaryota; kingdom Metazoa; phylum Mollusca; class Gastropoda; order Stylommatophora; family Helicidae; genus Cepaea; species Cepaea nemoralis. The sequence goes on along the minus strand of JACEFZ010018909.1, from coordinate 70,823 downwards.
CCCACTCACGTACTCATCCATCAACCACTCACACCCACACATCACCCACGCGCCCATCAACACATGCATCTCTCATCTACCCTCCCACCCACACACAACTCAACCACCAAGCCAAATACACATCCCCCATCCTCGCATACATCCTTCAATCACCTGCATATCTAATACCTCCCCCACCTCTCACACATCTCCCCTCCCACACAAAAATCCACCCATAAACACATTCGCCCCCCCCACACACACACACACACACATTCCCCATACACATCCCCGCCCACACATCTCCCCACCCACTCACACATCCTCCACCTACAAACATCCTCACCACCCACACATACATCCTCCACCCACTCACATTTACCCCATCCACACTCACACACTCCCACCCACACAGACATATCCCATTAACAGACATCCCCCACACACATCCCCCACACCCATTACACACCCATCCCCCAACTCACACAATCTCCTACACACCCATTCACCCACCCAAACACACACTCCCTACCCACACCCCCTCCCAACCCACCAACACCCACATACTTCCAACTATCCTCTCAAATATCCCCACACACACCACACACACACACACACACACACATATCCCTCACACACACATACATCCACCACCGACTACACATCCCTTCACACATGCACACATCACCCATTAACCCATACACATCCCCCACACACATCCCCTCCACACATACATTCCCCACACCCCCACACACACACATATCCCTCACATACACACCCATAAACACCCATACATACATCCTCACATCTAGACACATACGTGATGCCTCACATGATCACTGAAACTAATAAGAACAAACTCCCACACTTTACACACAATTGAGACACTGACGATTGTCGTGAGAATTCTCGCAATTGCAAGAAGTGGAGAAAAAATTGTACATATACATTATGTAGCGTAAAAATTAGTGATGCAATTCAACTCTCTCTTCTCTCTCTCTCTCTCTCTCTCTCTCTCTCTCTCTCTCTCTCTCTCCCCCTCTCTCTCTCTCTTGCTCTCTCTCTCTCTCTCTCTCTCCCCCCTCTCTCTCTCTCTTGCTCTCTCTCTCTCTCTCCCTCTCTCTCTCTCTTGCTCTCTCTCTCTCTCTCGCTCTTTCTCTCTCTCTCTCTCTCTCTCTCTCTGTCCCACTCACTAACTCTCTCACTCACATCACAGTAATGTTATATTATACATGATAAAATCAAGTGGCATACAAAATGATAAGATGAGAATAAACACCCAAAAAAAAATATGGAATGGCATGTTACAGGACAATCAAGTGGCATACAAAATGATACCTCGTAATATGAAAGATGAGAATACATAAAAAATATGGAATAGCATGTTACATGACATGGGCTCAACTCTCTCTCTCTCTCTCTCTCTCTCTCTCTCTCTCTCTCTCTCTCTCTCTCTCTCTCTCTCTCTCTCTCTCTCTCTCTCTCTCTCTCTTAGAAAATTAAAACACATGAAGACTAGCACCAATATGGTGAACCTAATTACGTCATTTTTATCAGACAGACAACAAGTAGTGTCCTTCAATAACTGTATCAAGACCCACACAACTTAATTTTGGTGTGCCTCAGGGCTCAATACTAGGTCCGCTGCTTTTTGCAGTGTATATTAACGATCTTCCTTTATACCTCAATACTTCGTGTGATCTATTTGCGGATGACTGCACTATTTACACAAGTCAAGAGAGCCTTTGTGACTTAGAGAGCTCTTTACAAAACGATCTTGACAACCTTAGTAGATGGAGCAATGAAAATCGCATGTTAATTAACATCGACAAAACTAAATCCATGCTAATAACGACCAGACAAAAACTACAGACGCTAGCCATAACTGGATCACCGCTCGAGCTCCACGTGGACACGTTACCTATAATTAATGTAAATGAACATAAAACATTAGGTCTTTTAATTGACAGACATTTAAACTGGAGCCTTCATGTTCACGCCCTTACCAAGAGAATAGCACAAAAAGTTTACCTACTTGCTAAAATTCAACACTTTTTGGATGAAAGCACACGTAAAATATTCTATGCGTCCTATATCCAATCACCTCTCGATTATTGTTCCACAGTCTGGGATGGCTGCCCTAAATCTAATATGAAACGATTGTGTTCGCTTCAAAACCGCGCTATACGTCTAGTTTCTAGCATAAAGCACGTTGAAAGTAATAAATTATACAGCCATCTAAGACTTCTACCACTTCAAAAGCGCTTCCTTTTTAACAAAGCCAAATTAGTGAATAAAATTATATCTGAAAATACGCCAGAGTATCTTCTACCGCTAATTCAATCTAATGCAATGAACAGTAAGCGCTTAAATTTATTACAGCTTCCTAAGCCTAGATTGGACTTATACAAAACTTGTTTCGCATATTCTGGTGCTCACTTGTGGAATAGCCTTCCGCCAGAGCTGAAAACCCCAATGAGTTTCTACACATTCAACCGAAAACTCTTTCAATACTTACTTCATACCGACTATATGCCTCCATAAGTCACCTACTAGTATCATTTTTCCACTATCATTCTTCACTGTATGTGTGTGAACGAGACAGTGGGTGAGAGAGTGAGTGAGAAAGAGTGTGAGTGGAAGAATTAGTATGAGTGAGAGTGAGAGAGTATGCATGCGCATGTGCCTGAGTGAGTGTAAAAGTGAGTGAGTGTGTGGACATATGTGTGAGAGATTTAGTTAGAGAATGAGTGAATCTGAGAGAGTAGGTGTGTTGTGTGTCTGCCTGTCTGTGTGATAGAGTGTGAAAGTTAGTGAGTGAGTGTGAGTTAGAGAGTCATCGAGTAAATGAGTGAGTAAGGGAGCGTGAGTGAGTGAGAGAGAATTTGTTTAGTGAGTGAGTGTGAGTTAGAGAGTCGTCGAGTAAATGAGTGAGTAAGGGAGCGTGAGTGAGTGAGAGAGAATTTGTAGGTATGCGTGTATGTGCACGAATGAGTGAGTGTGAGAGCGAGTGAGTGTGTAAAAGAGAGAGCATGGTTGAATGAGAGAGTGCATGAGAAAGTGTGATGTATGTGTGTGCATGTCTAGATGTGTGTATGGGTGTATATGTGTGTACATGTGTGCATCTGTGTGTGACTCTGTGTGTATGTCTGTACGTGTGTTAAGGTGTGCGTTCATGTGTTTATATGCGTATATATGCGTGTGTGTATGTGTGTATGGATGAGTGTGTGTGTGTGTGTGTGTGTGCTCGTGTATGTATTGTATTTCTTTGTATGTGTAAGTGTGCATGCATGCAGTGTATGCGAGGGAGTGTATATTCGGGTGTTATGTGAGTACGTGTGCGT